>JAJEJO010002200.1:408192-420633 GCA_020662805.1 Glaucomys volans
TTTTTTTTTTTTTTTTTTGGTGGCTGGCATAATAAAATGAAAAATTAAGAAAGTTTTAGTAGCCGTGTTTTTACACATGAGGAGAATGTTTCTCTGCAATGAATGATACAGGAAAAAATTTCCAATGTGCAGCCTGCGGCAGAAAGGAAAGAAAGAGTCCTAAAGATATTTGTATGTTTGGTTCCTATTGTTTTCAAGATCTGGTTGCCCTCCTGAACCTCCTGGGAGCTGGCAGTTTTAATCTGTGTTAGATTCTACAAGATAAACTAAGACCTTTCCAGCAAAATCCTCATTTCACTCAGGATAGCTCCAGTTGGAAGTCTGTTACTTTTAACTCATAGAACATTAACTTTCAGTAAGACAGCATTCTAGCATTACAAAAGGAAATGAAAACTTTTTTTTTTTTTCTCTCATGGTAAACATGATAAAATTTCCTTCAACCTTGAGATTACCAAATCTATTTGGTCCTGTGGGGGAAAACTGCTTGTGGAAGCCATTAGAATTACCCTGCTTTTTTAACACATTTTTCCCACCAGTACTAGAAATTGAAACTGGGTACACTACCACTGAGTTGTACCTCCAGTCCTTTTTATTTTATTTTGTTTTTATTTTGAGGCAGGTTCTCACTAAGTTTCCCAGACTGGCCTTGAACTTGCTATCCTTCTGCCTTAGTCTCCTGAGTAGCTGGGATTACACATGCATGTCACCTTTACTGGCTTCTTGAGCATATCTTTATAAGTCTCTCATAGAACTTGCATTGCAGTATTAATAAATTCAATTTGCCACTGAAAATCTAGGCTAGAAATTAATTTGTCTATGGTCAATGAATGAACCAATGATGTATTTCTGGAAGGGAAAAAGGATACTCTAGTAAGGGAAAATCTAATATTCCTAGAATGAGAAAAAAAAGAATGAATGAGCACTTGTAGGGCTGCCTTGGAGCTTGGTTCATTTTGGTTCAACTCACACCATGATTAGAGAAACTCATCTGTAAAGCAGACATTCAAAAAAGATGCATAAGCCCAATTCGCTTTTGTAAAAAAGATAGGGCCATTTTATGAGTATCATTTCCATATTCTTTAATCAGTTCATTTTCACTGGTGTTTGTTTCTTTTCACTTTCTACTTGGCCTAAACTGAGCATTTAAAACAGAAACCCACAAAGGGAACTGCATAGAGCTCCTTAAAGGAAAGAGCACTAAATTGAGGTCAGTCACAATCTTAGGCATGCACCCTCTATTCAAATTGCCAGGAGATAGTCCCTCTGGACATGGATCTGAACTCCTAATGTTGTTGCAGAGGTAACCCCATCTGGACAGTTGCAGTTTCCCTGAGAGCACAATGTTTCTATATGAGTGTGACAAATCTTTCCATACACTCAAGAGCCCTGATAAATAACACCGATGTGCCCCAGCAAAGACCTGGGGCACACGGCAGAAACAATGGCAGTCATTATGCAGAGTATGTGAGGATTTATGGGAGATGAAAGGAAGGGTGAAAGAAAGGCAAAGAAGAGTTAGAAATGGAAAGAGGAAAAAACGATGATGTCACAAGGACAAAAGTTATTAACATAGGAGTATTTATAATTTTCCTCCAAAATCAAACTTCTTCCAAAGGAGAGAGAGAATTGTTAGGTAGGGCTGTGGATGATCCGGGTAATGGATGAAGTGGGAAAATTCATCCAGAGCAATCCAAAGAACTCATTAGTGGTCACGGTCCAGAGGTTATGGTTCCAAATTCATGGGTGCTGTTTGGGATGTGTTGGGTTGTTCACAGGAAATATGAAGGAATAAAACAGTTCTCTTTGAAGATTGATGCACAGGAAAAGAGACTGCCAAAAAGCTGCTTCACAGAAGGCAAAGGATTTTTATAGATTGAGCCACATAGTCGACTAGAGGAAGAAATCTATGAGAATTGAAATCAGAATCCAGTTTCGAGCATCCTAAGCAAGCACAGTTGCAGGAGTATACACTCTCTCAATTGGCATTAGGAAGCACAAAAGGATTCCCATAATCTTCCTTGAGAAAGAGCAAGGTGGTTACGTCTTTCTGACTTGGCTTTAACCACAGGAAACAGAAGTTTCCTGCTGGAGTGGGCAAGGGCTGGGAAGTGTTATGACAGCAGAGAGATTCAGGTTACTTATGGAAAATGCAGGGTGTAGGTTTGTTTTGCATTTGGAAAGAGTCATAGCAGAAATAAATATCTGTGGGTCCTCTTAAGCAAAACTCAGATTACTCAGTATTATGATTTAAATATGAGGTGTCCCCCAAAAACTCATGTGCAAGGCAATGCAAGAATTTTCAGAGGTGAAATGATTAGATTATGAGAGGCATAATCCACTGACACAGATTAGCTGAGTGGTACTGTAGGCAGGTAGGGTGTGACTGGAGGAGGTAGGTCACATGACTTGGGGGTTTTTATTTTGTCCCTGGTGAACAGGGACCCCCCCACCACCGCTGCTTCCCATCGCCACGTCAAGAACTGCTTTCCTCTGTGTGCTCTTCTTTCATGATGTTCTGCCTCACCTTGGGCCCAGATCTATGGATTCAGTCAAACCAGGACAGAAACTCTGAAACCATGAGCCAAAATAATTTTTCCTCTCCTATGTTGTTCTTATCAGGTCTTTTGGTCACAGCCATGAAAAAGCTAACTAACCATTGAATAACAACACAAATCTCAAGAATAAACTCCAGAGACTTTCAAATTCATATTTCATATTTGGAATTCAGTCCTTTTTCCTACATTCCAGATTCACAGTCCAACTTACCACTGGATAACTCCACTTGTGTATCTATTAGATATGTATACCTCTGCATCCCAAACTGACTTTTTGATCTCCTTGGCTGCTCTCTCTTTCACCTACTCCACCTGCATCCTTTATTATTACAGTTGATAGTAAGACCATCTTTACCCATGCCCAGGGCTCCAAACTTGAAGGCCTTCCTCTTCTCTCACAAACCATATTGGAGATGTGTACAAAACCTGTAAGCTTTGCTGTAAGAATACATCCTGAATCTAACCACTTCTCACCACCTCTGCTGATGCTGCATGTGTGAACCACCAGCATCTCTCACCTGAACAACTGCAATTATTAGGTAACCGTTACACCCAGTTTCAGCCACTGACCCTTCAGTCAGTTTTCACTCAAGAACAAAAACTGATTCTTTGCAAATCTGAGGAAGATCCCATTCAAATCCTCTCCAAAGGCTCCTTATTTTAACTGGTGGCAGGGGGTGCAACAATGTTAAAATTGCCTACCAGTTGCTACTGACTTGCACCACCACTTAACTCTGAATTTTTCCCTATACTTTCTACATCTGCTCCCACCATGTGGACCTCCTCTTTGTTCCTAAAACATAGCAATGATGTATCTTTGTCAGGGTCGTTGCATTGACATTTACTCTGCCCAGAAAGCTCTTCCCAGTTGCTGCTCTGGCCCACTCCTTGCCTCCTTCTGTCTCTGCACAAATGTCACCTTCTCAACAAGGTCTCCAACATTGTGCTACTTACAGAGTTGCAATCTGTCATCACTGTGCATCTCCAATCCCCTTTCCTGTCCAGTTATTTATTTTAATTTATCATTAGCACTTACTATCTTCTAACACACTGGATCCTCTGCTTGTTTATTATGTGTCAATGTCGCCTTGAAAAAGAATGTCTACTCCATAAGGGCACTGACTGCTGCCTGTTTGGTTCACTGCCGTGGTGTGGATATGGTCTGAGAGTCCCTGAGAATCTATTGTGATGCAAGACTTTGTCCTCAGAGTGGCACCATTGGGAGGTGGTGGGATCCTTAGGAAGGGGGTCTGGCAGGAGGTCCTTAGGTCACTGTGTATTTTGCTCTCAGAAAGTCATTCTCATGCAACTCCTTGAGTTATCACCAGAGTATTGTTATAATAGGGGCAAGTGTAGCACTATCACTGGATCAAGGTGTCATCACTTGCTTGTTTCCTCACATTCCCACCATTGCTATCCACACTATGAGATGATGCAGCCAAGAGAGACCCTAAGTGAGCCTGCACTAAACAATCTGGACTCTCAGATTCCCAAACTGAGTGAAATAAACCTGTTTATCTTGATAAGTGAGTAGCCTGTATCAGATATTTTGTTGTGATAATGAAAAACTGGCTAATTTGTTTTCATTCTCAGAGAAGTGAATGGAATAAGCACACAATCAAAGCTTGGTGATAAAGTTAATGAATGAACACTTCTGGGGAGCAGCAGTCAGTGGAAGCTGCCCTCTGTTAGCTCAGCTTTTATCAGTTAATCATGGTGGAGCTAGCTTCCAATCATTTACTCTCGCCAGCCTGCCCTTAGCAGCACACTGAGCCCTGAATGGGAAAAAGGTAAGAGACCCTCATTTTCATTTTTGACGTAGTGAGGAAATGATGACACAAGAAAAGAGACCTCCTGTGAAAGCAATAGGCAAGGGACAGGTAAGTGAGGACAGAGAAATCTGAGTTTCTCTGAGTGGAGAAAGAAAACATCATGAATCAGTTCCTGTTTTTGTGGCTGTTTAGGGATGCAAGTAAATGACACAATTCCATCTGATTACTTGTGACTATTGAACTGCATTGTTGGGCTCTAACAACTTTATCACCTAAGTACTTGGAAAGATAATTGTCCCCAAATTGGGTCAGAAGCAGAACATTTTTGCACAATGTGCCTTAGAGCTGCTTTGGGGAAATATCGAGCATTCCTGATGAAATCTGTGCAGTTTTTGATAGACTTTAATAGCATGCAAAGTCTGATGGGAAATTCAATTTACTTATCTTGATTCTTGTGATCTTTAAGCAGATATTCAAAGATGGATAAGCTGACTCTTCCAATCATTTTTAACCAAACATTCTTTTCCTGTCTAGTCTCTAACCAGCAGCTTCACCAAGAGAACATTTGATCTTGGTTTTCTCCAGGGCTTTACTTTGTCAGTGAACTTGAAATGGAACTCTTGACGTGTGCTCATAATCACATCTGAGATATGACTTTAACTGCATCATTTTCACTTTTTTATTGGTGAAGAATATGAGACTAAATACCAGAGAATAATTTGTTCAAGTAGGAAGCAATAGAGTCAGAATGGTGAACTATGCAACTTGTGACTGAAGTCTACCCGCCCTCAAGCACCATGCCAGAAGTTTCATCATATTAAAAGTGAGCTCTAAGCCGGGCTCTGTGGCGCACCCCTGTAATCCCAGCGATTTGGGAGCCTGAGGCAGGAGGATCATGAGTTCAAAACCAGCCTCAGCAACTTAGCGAGACCCTAAGCAACTCAGTGAGACTCTGTATCTAAATAAAAATACAAAATAGGGCTGGGGATGTGGCTCAGTGACTCAGTGTCCCTGAGTTCAATCCCTGGTTCCAAAAATAAATAAATAAATAAATAAATAAATAAATAAATAAATAAATAAATAAAAGTGAGCTCTAAACATTCCGCTGAGGGTCTGACTTCTGCCAAAGTGGGAGGTACAAGGCTTCACATGGTTTGCCCGCTGATTGTAGACAGAGTGGTAAATTTGGAGCTCTCAGTTTAGATTTCTTAGAGATTTTTTTTTTTTTTTTTGGTAGAAAAAGGGACTTTAACAATATGACAAATTGATTAACTGGGAATAAATAGAACTATACTGTATAACAAAATATATATTTATTATATGATTAGCATAATATATACAATTCATTTTAAAAATTCTCAACAATGGGAAAAAGATTTCAATTTTATTTTTACTCACTCTTAACACTAATATGTGAAATCCTTAAAGTTGGCCACAAAATGGTCTCTGCCCCACTCCTGAACTTTACTTTTTCCATGTCAGCAAGACTTTTTCTATGTGTTTTAAGCCTGTTTTCAGTACAAGGACCATATATGTTATCATTATAGGTCAGACAAAGTCATTGCACCTATCATGGAATTTTGTTGCATATTGAGGAAAATATACCTAAAGGTTATTTAATTTCACAAGTATAGAAAAATGCAAGAGATCCTTAATGTCCATTAAGAAAATGGAAAATACCATCAGGATTTAGCTTTGGTCTTTGAGTGCAGTCTTTCATGGGCAGCCCACTGTGGGTGGATATAAATTGGAGCCCTTGACAGAGGACCCATCCACAGGGTACAAACCACCAGTCACCAACAAGCATCATGCCCAAATTCATCACTTAGCGTGGAAGCATCTTCCTCAGCCATGCAATTGTTTTATCTCAGAAATTTCTGAATTAAATACCAAATTTTTAAATAATGAAAACCAAAATAATAATGAAACTATAATATTAATATTTTTGAGTGAAGAACACATATGATAGGGAAAATGAAATATGATCCCAAAGCTGATCTCAGAGGATTGCTTGTGATTCAATTTGCATCTTTCTGGGAAAAAAATAGCCTGTTTGTGATACATTGCAATAGAATTAAGACTCAGAGTTGTTAAGGAAAAAACCTTACTTAGCACCTTAAACAGTCTTTCATCAGGTCAAGTAGCCTAATTACCATTAATTGGGTCTTTAATTTTAATTTTCTTATAGTATGTTCAACAAAAAATATTTATTTCTTATTTTCTGCCTAGAAAAATCCCTGCCACAAGTGAATCTTTCAATTGGCCCATACTAGGTCTTTGCCCACGTAGGATGATTGTAATGACACTTTGAAAACATAGAGTAATTATTTTGCATTCATAATTTTTAAGACAACTTAGACTATTTGAGTATGATCCTTTAAACATATATTTAAAATATATTTAAAATATACTTAAAATATATGAGACAACTGAATAAACTTTAAAATGAATCTTCCCAAGTCAGAATTAAGTTCAATGAATTTAAAAGCTCATTTTCTGAATGTTTAAGTTTTATAAGAACTTGAAGCATTCTGCTTAGCAAGGTAGTAAATTAAAGAATTTGGAAAGTAAATAAAATATTTAAATGCAGCTTAAATATTTGGAGGTATATGCTTAAATAACTAAATTAATAAGCAAGATTAAACATTTCCAAAGGTTCTTTAGACCTGATTACCAAAATCTGCTAGACTTACAAATAGAAAAAATATTCTATTTGTTGACTTTTAGAAAAAGAAAAGAAACAAAAATAAGCAAAATTTTGAATTTTCAATTTTAAGAAATTCAATATAACTTTTTAAAAAACAAAAGTGAGTCTTACTAATAATCTGTTTTTCATATAAAATCACCCTTCATGTGCACAAACATTTCATATCTTCACCTGCATTGTCTCATGATTCAGATCATAAATCCCATTTTCACCATGCCCCTCTCTGGGCAACTCCTTCACTCTCCATCATGGTCTGCACAACACCAGTGAACCTGACCTTGGGGACAAATCCGTGTGTTCAGCCTGAGCACTGAATTCTTCCAGTTCGTCCACCTCAGTTGGTGTCTTTGCCATCTTAGTGAGTACTTTTGGGTGAAAATAACAGGTGTAAGAATGAATTTGTTAACCAAATTCTCCTCCAAAATCCCTTAAACTCCTCCAAGCAGAATCCAGGTGACTGTTGCCTCAAACTTGGACAGCATTTAATTTTTAAGTGTTATGGAAAAAGTGCTACCTCATCTTCATTGCACTAGAGCTTTTGACATATTTTCCTTGGATCCTCTATTTCTTGTGTTATGCACTGCCCCTTGTGGTCTCTGCCAGTGTTTCAAGTTCCACTGGGTACTGTCCATGACATGCATGAGGGTCCTTGTCTCTGACATAGTGGAACTTCCAAAGCACAAACTATATGACTGCTTGCTTTAAGATTTTCACAAGATGACTGGAAGGAAATATAAAGTCACGTGTTGCTAAATGAAGGTGATAGGTAAGAGAAATGCATTGCTGGAGCATTTTGTTTCTTGAATAGTTTACTTACATAAACTAAAGCAGGCTAGAGTGTCACCAGGTGATATAATTTACAGGGCCATCATCATATATGGGAATTTCATTATTGACTAAAACACCGATTGTGTAGCATGATGTGAATGAATTGTATTTGTACATACATTTCAAAAATTGTTTACAATTAGAAGACAACAAACAGAAAGTCATCCTACGTTGGAAATGGCCTTTAAAAAGAGAGAGTCCAACCATCATAACACATATCATCCTGGGAGACCAGCTGCACAAGAGAAGAGGTCCAGGTAAACAAGGAGTGGATAGAGCGCCTGGGAAGGTAGTTGCTGAATTTGTATGACAGAGGAAGTGTTTGGTGGTCCTGCAAAGTGGCAACCTATTCCAGGAGCATTACCTGGACTCAGTTATCTTAGTAATCACAGAGGTGCACAGTGAAGGCTCCTTTTATCATAAAATTTCCAAGGCTCAGTGCATCCCTATTTCCCCAGCTACAGCAGAGTAGGCATTCAAATCCATTTTGCCTCCTACACTACACTCTGGAAATAATGTTAAATAGGTGATGCCTCTGCTCCTTTGGAACAAAGACTGTCTGGCAATCCACACCTAATGATCACCATTCATTACAGTCATCCATCCAACTGTGTAAATTTTAAAAGTCACTTGTCAAAATTAAAAGAAAAGGAGCCTCAGTGCAAGAACATACACACAATGGTTAATGTGTGTGTCTGAGTGCCTGTCCTCCTGTGACAGTTATTTAGATGCACACACTATAAGATACAAGCCCATCTGGCAAAATCCTCAACTTGAACACGCCTAGAGGAAGTCATCTGTTAAGGGGTAAATCAACATCAAAAAACACTGTATGTTTATGTTAAAAAATACAGAACTGTATTTCCTTACAGTTAAATTTCCCCCTTGTTCCGTTTTTATAACAGACTGGAATGAATAAGACACCTATTGACAAGCCTCTGAAATTCCCAAATATTCAGATAAACACTTTTCTATCAGTGAATCTGAGTGCATTCATGCTCCATGCTCCCTTTTTAAGAATTCTCATCCCTTCTTCATCAGTTGAAGGTCAATCTCAATTTCTATATGCTTTCCTTCGAGAGGAAAGAACAAAACATTTCAATAGTCCTCGAAATGCAAGCTGACTAATGTAAGCTCTTTAATGAAGCTCACACATTAAAAATCAGCTAGGTTGCGTTCCTTTGTCTGTTTGCTTTAATTAGCAGCCAACTGCATTGATCTTGTTTTGGTCAGATAGCTTTTCTGAAAGCTTTTGAAACCTATTTCTATGCTTCTCCATTCTAACAATTACCATAATCCCATTTTACCCCCACAGTTGGATCTTCATTATAATTGAAATTTGTTGTAATTACAGCAGATGCAGACATTAAAGAATTAAGTGAATAAAAAGAAAAGTGTCAGAAGTCAGTTTCCTAAATTTTTCTGGGTCTAGTTCCCAGCAGGGAGTCAATTGTGGATTGTTGTGGAGAAGATCCCCAGATAATGAACAAGCAATGATGGTCAAAGAGTTTGCAGTGTACATTAGTGATCCCAATCCCAGTGGCAATGCTGGGCTTTAAAAAGGATGGAATCTTGTGCTCTGGCTTGTGTGACTCTCCTTGCAATGGCTGTTGATGCCCATTGAGCAAAAAACAGCAACGTCCTCCCTCCACTACAAAGCACACATCTAGTTTATAACCACAGTGACACTCATGGGTCTTTTAAGGTCAGTTCTTCAAAGCTGAGAACATTTAGAATCAAGAATGTATCAGTGTCATCCACACCAACATCCTACTATGATTAGTAAGAAAAGCAACCTAGGATTGTGAAACTTCGCTACCATAGAGGCAAAGAAATATCCCATTTATCTTCAAATAATTGAATGATATGTGTCAAAAATTCACAAAGGAAGACAACTACCTTTTAGCCTGGTGGGAGGCATTTTAACTAAAACAAATTGAATTTCTCTAATCAATCCATTTTTCTCACTTCTAGGGAAGTTTTCTATCAGAATGGAAATACACCACAGAACTTACAGGGGACTCTGGATTTCCCAGGAGAGGAATCTGGTTTGGTTGTTCTCTCACCTCAGTTAGGCAAAAGGTTTTGAGTTTCTTCCAAGAAGATGATTTTGTTTCATATGACAGAGTGGGCATCTCATTTGGAATATTCGGGTTAATCAGGAAGTGGACAGTCACATTCCACCAATTACTAGAATGGTTTCCTTCTCAAACTTAGAACATCACTCAGAATCCACCATGAATGGTACTATTTTTATTGTTTGACCCAGTGATTCTCAAACTTTGATACAATGAAGATCCTGTTACATAAGTCTGGGTGGATCTATGCTGAGGTTCTTCATTGATCATAAGCCTCCAGGTGATTCCAAATCTGGAGGTTTCCAGAGCACACTAAATAGGAAGGATCTAGACTACAGGTGGGAACCACTCTGTAGAGCAGTTCAGAGCAGTTGCAAATTGCGAGGTGTTATTTTTTTCTTTATTTTTGGTGGCTTTTTATAAATATTTCTACTTATCTTGTAAAATCTTAAATTAAAATTGTCTAGCTGTAAAATGTTTTATGTATCAGATTTTTTTTCATCTTCAAAATAAAAATTTATTCAATCTGTAACAAGAAAATCTGCACATTTGCACACAAGTTCACATTTAAAAATACCAGAGCACATCAGTAATTAAAAACCTATGATATAAGTGGAACATCCCAACCACCAGGAAGATTAAGGAAAGAGATGAGACCACTCTTTATATTCTGCTTCAAATGCCTCAAAAAGGTCCCAGAGATTCCAGGGAGCACCTGCTTTATCTAATAAAATGTGAGCATAAATTTTGGGGTAGCCTGGGGCAAAGGTAACAGTCAGCAGGTGAGTCTTCTGGACTTGTTTTCCATGTTTAGAACAAGTTCTACAAAATAAAGTAGGTAACGAAAAAAGCAAAAAGGCACCTTTAGCTATTGCCAGCAAACCAAAATCCGACAAAACATAAACATTAAACAATTCCTGGTGGGCTTATTAATTAGAAAACATTTAAGGGTCAGTTCTCCAATTTTCAGGTCAGGTCACCAACTTAAGTGCGGGGTATTAGCTCTGCGTGTGTATGCAGTATGCTGCCACCAGTGTCGCTGTGAGGACACAGATGGTAGTACCAGCATACACCTCTTGGGGGATATTCAAAATAATAAGGATGATTCCAGTTTAGAAATCCTGTCCTAGACCTCTGGGACATTGAGAAGATGAGACTGGTTCTTTTTTCATAGCAAAAAACCAGGTTCAGTCACTCTCCATTTCCAGGCTAGAAAAGTATAGAAGCACCTTGCAATAGCTCTCCATGGTGTCAGGGACGCCAAGCCCTGGGAGAAAGGTTAGGAGTGTACAACTTCCTGCTCTGGTGGCAGGTCTTTTCCTAATATGGGTGTTGGGTGAGTTGAGGCAACAGATACACTAACGTCTAATACATGCCTTGATCTTTTAGTTTGGAATAGAAAACAAAGTTCATGATGCTATAAGTTGCAATGGTGCTGAAACAAGTAAAATTTCATGTTGTCTACTATCAAAAAGCAAAGCAAAATTAAACAGAACCATACAAGTCATTCACCATTATGACCATCACTATTAAAACACTCCACCACTGAAGAAATGATGACTATTTCATAGACAGTGTTGGACTGGAGTGCAGGACACAGAGCAAGTCAGCTCCAGGTTTTACCCACTTATCCACAAGGGCTGACGTGACATTGCTTTGTGTGAGGACCCACAGGACAGCTGGGACCTGGGTGCCTGGAGGACTGAATGGTCAACATGATGATGCATATTTTAATACAATGTAAACCAAGTATCCACAAAGTTGTCTGAAAAAGTCAAAGAATGGCTTTATTGTAAAATGCCCTTTAAAGTGACTTTTTTCATAATGCTTTCTTAGGAAAAAGAAACAACTCCCACAAAACATCTTTATCAGACATGCCTAGATCACTTCAGAACTGAGATCCTCGTGTGGCAGGCAAGGACTTCTGTGAGTTGCTATGTCTCTAAAACTTCTCATAGGAAGCTTCAGGTCTACCTAACAGCATCTGTCTGGGGACAGTGAGGAAAAGGATTTTAGAGCCTGAGGTGTCATCCGCAGGCTGTCCTCAGAGCTTCTGGTAGTTCCCAAAATGAGAAAAAAGGACACTAAAGGTGGGACAAAGGTACAGAACCAGAAAAACACTACAGAGGCTGCAGAGACTGGGATTCTAGGAATGATCCCAAACAGATGTTCTAAATAGAATCTGAAAGGCAAGAAAAAGGCAAGGAAGAGGAATACTACCATATTTCAGTACTGTGGTATACACTACTAAATGTTTCCAAAAGTCAAGAAAGGGTTGAAATCTCTCTCCTGTTGACCACAGATAACCATTCAGATTACAACTATGTCCTCCTGGGAAGTTTTACCCCATGTACCAAAATGTCAACTCTTTTTATGCATGCACACACACACACATTCCTCCAGTTATTGAAAGACTACGGTGATCTTAAGAAAGAAAAGAAAAAAAGAGAAAAGAGAAAAGAAAAGAAAAGAAAAGAAAAGAAAAGAAAAGAAAAGAAAAG
>JAJEJO010002200.1:420643-473693 GCA_020662805.1 Glaucomys volans
AAAAGAAAAGAAAAGAAAAGAAAAGAAAAGAAAAGAAAAGAAAAGAAGAGGAGAGGAGAGGAGAGGAGAGGAGAGAAGAGAAGAGAAAAGAAAAGAAAAGAAAAGAAAAGAAAAGAAAAGAAAAGAAAAGAAAAGAAAAGAAAAGAGAAAGGAAAGAAAGCTAAAGAGAGGCACTAGGCAAGAGATCAAGGTTTTTCCCACTCATCTCTGCTAATCTACCAAACCTGTTGTTCCAGGTCTGGGTTTTCCATGAACAGGAAAGGGAGACAGGCTACCCAATAATATCAAAAAGATTGAAGAAAACAAAGTCTGAAAAGTTCTCAACTGCCCTGCCCCTAACCCCAACACTGTTCAAGCATGTACATTTAACTCAAGAACACCCAAGTGTGGGGGTTTGAGAGGGCTGGCAGACCCCTCAGCATGGTTGGATTATAGACCCTGTGTAGAAGATGTTTATTTAGGAAGGTATGTTAAATTATTAAAAATACAATAAAAAAGGAAGGGAAAGCAAGACTGTTTCTTCTACTCTTTCTGAAAATAAAGTTTCCTGCCCATCTTTGTTGTTATTTAATGTGGTGAGTGAGCCTTAAACACAGTGTAGGTGAGAAAGTTGTACTGCTTGTACTTCTCAACGTGTGGGATGTGGATGCTACTGTTACCCTCCATGCAAATTCCCTCTCCCCACCCCCACCGCAATTTCTTTTCCTTTGCTCATCTTATTGGTGGTGGAATAGCCTCAACAAAACAGGGTGGCTTATATGGATGAGTCCTGGAATTCATCACCCTGTCTTGCAAGCCTCTTCACACTGGTATGTACTACCTAACAAAATACTTTACCACACATAAATATCCAGGAATCACAAAGCTCTGTGGATGACACATTTTAATTCACAAGGGAACTACTGAAGGATAGCCCAGGTATACAAAATTATCACACCACAAAGATACTTTCTGCAGGTGGTTTTCTGTCCAACCTGCTTCCTGGCAGTGATGTCAGACTCAACTATGGCTTCCATATGGCAAATGGATCTATGGCTCCTCTGGAGCACCTACAAAGGGCCTAGGTCCAGTTTCTCTGGACCCTTAGGTCACCCTACTACCTGCCTCCTCTGAACTCTGGTCTCTGACATCACCTTGTGTATCAGATTTTAGCACAATGCACTAGCAATATGCTCATTTTTGTGCTCCAGGTTAACGCTAGAGGCCATAATGGAAACTTTCTCCCACCTTCCCTTTACACCTGTGAACTTTTGGTAGGCATGTTATCAATGCGTAAAGGTGTTACACAGCACCAACCATATCTCATCCAGTCTGTTCAGGCTCATGTAGGTAGACTGGATGAAGGGAGGGCACCACTACTCCACAGCCTCATCCACTTAAACCTAGTCAAGCTCAAGAACATCTGCCTTCCTCAGGCTCTTTCCACTGCATTCTAATAAAGCAATAAAAAGTAAATGGGAAAACATCATATCAAAATAATACCATAAAATAGGAAGCATTAACATTAACAATACATTAATCTCACTTCTACATTTGTAAGAAAAACACACAGTTCTCAGGCTTAAAACAAAGAAAAGCAATTAGACCTACTTTGAAGGTTTCTGAATCAGTCTTGTTGCAAAATATCTGCTCTTAACAAGGCAAGGTATCCAGAAAATTTATCACTGGGCTATTTCTCATCTGTGTGAATCAAGATTTTTCCCAATATTTACCAACCAAAAACAGTATAGCCAAATGAAATGTATACTGAGGTTCATATATGACTGCAATCTCTAACACCTCCATTCTCACTCCCTGGGTCCAAGCATAATTGTTTTTAAGACCAAGTCTCCAATAATTGTTTCCAGAGACCAAACTAGAAATATTTAATTTAAACTTCAATTATTGTGCTTATCTGGTACAGATAGACTTAAAATTTGGCAGAAAAAAAGAATTTTACCACTTTGCACAATGGCTCATGTCTGTTATAACAGCAACTCAGGAGGCTGAGGCAAGAGGATCGTAAGTTCAATGCCTGCCTCAACAACTTAGTGATGCCCTAAGCAACTTAGTGAGAACCTATCTCAAAATAAAAAATGAAACGGGCTGGGGATGTGACTCAGTGGTTATGTGCCTCTGAGTTTAATTTCTAGTACCAAAAACAAGCAACAACAACAACAAAAAGAAATTTACTACATAAAATAATTAAAACCACTCATATAATAGAAGCCAAGAGGGCTTAGGTTATCCTTGGGTCCATCAATTGCCTCCAGGTTGCATTATTCAAACTCATGCAGGCCTTATTCTCTGCCGGAAAGTAGGACTGTTCAGTCTGGTGCTTTTTGCTGAGGTCAATGCCATGGCTCTAGAACTCATGGAAGGAGTCAACAAACACCAGCACATCCTGTGGTTTCAGATGACAATCCATTTCTATAATTCTTTAAGTTTCATTTTAAAGATTGATTAAAATTGAGTTCATATTTGAAATGAGAGAATAAGGAACTGCACCAGAGGCTGCCAGGTCTGAGCATGGCCACTGTGGAGTGAGGGTTGGTCTGGGACTGTCTTTCCTCTTGTGTCACAATTGAGGAATTGCTCAAACTCCTTCACAAATGTGACAGGACACATTCAAATAACCTAGGAATCAGAGACCTGTGTTCAAATCCTCAAAACGCCACTTTCCAACAATGCAATATTTGAAATTATTTATGCCTTTCTGAACTTCAGTTTTCATGATTGTGAAATCAAGACAAAAACAAAACAAAACCAAAAACAAACCCATGTGAATCAATGTGAGGGTCTAATTAGGGCTGTAAAGAACAAGCCTGACTTCGTTATTATTATCATCTATACTTGCAGATGTCTTACCACATGGACACAGATGGTGTTTTTTTCTTTTCTTTTTCAACTATTATGTATTTTTTTCTGATTCATGGGGAAAGAGAGGTTTGGGCTTCATATTACTGAGTTTTTCTTCCTATACATCTCCCCCATCCCTTGTACTTGAGATTGAACCCTGGGACACTCTACCCCTGAGCTATATCCTCAGTCCTTTTTCTTTTTTATTTTGACATAGGGTCTTGCTAAGTTGCCCAGGCAGGCCTCAAATTTGTAATCCTGTCTCAGCCTCTTGGATAGCTGAGATAACAGGCATGCACCATCATGCCGAGCCACTCAGTGCATTTCTATTTTCTGTTGCAAATCATATAGCTGCTAGGAAAGGTCATACTTCATCCTTAGTCTTTGAAGTCCTATCCATGTCCTATCTACCTGAGCCCTAAACCTGACATCCTGGAGTGAAATAAGCAACCACAACTGCTTTGCTTCATTGCAGACCTTCATTGCATTCACCCCAGACATCTGGGGCTTTGAGGAATGAGGGCAGAGATATGAGCTATGCTTTGGCACAGCACTGCCCAGTGAAAAATCTTCTAATTGCCACATGGTGTTGGTGATTGCTCCTGCCACAGCCTGTCAACAACTTAATTGGCTCCTGACATTTTGTCTGTTTTCAGAATAGGTTTTGAATCAAATTTGAGCTAAAATCTATGGCCTTTGCACATGGAGATTATAGAAAGCACAAACAAAAGGGACAACACTAAATCCTTTCTTCTCACAATTCTACTTCTTCCCTTCCACTTGTTTAGATTCTTCAGCATTAAATTTAAGAGTGTGAAAAATGTGATTTAATAAGTCTCATATCAATGAGAACCCTAGTTAGAAATGTTCAAAATTCAATTTAAGTCATTTTAAAAGAATGAGACATGGCTTTATAGAATTCAAACAAGGGCTGAACAACTCTCAAAGCAAGAGAACAGGATGCAGCTGGGCCTCAGAAAATGCTGAGCCTGGAGACTTGAGCCAGCCAGGGGACTCCAGCCTTCCTGTTCTTTGCTTTACTCTGAGATTGACTGCTCACTCTTACATTACAGCTTTCTCTCTTATAGCAAATACAACTGTCAATTGCTAAGTTCTGTAGTGTGAGGCTCCCACTATTAGAAAATAACCTTTCTCTCTAATCTTCAGGTTTGAGAATGCCTGAAAGAAGCTATTTTTGCCCTGGTTGAATGAACCAGTCTACTTTGGGCCAAAGTGAGGGGTTATATAAGAGTGTAAAACTCATACAGAACCATTTGTCTGTCCTGGACAGACAAAATTATGGCAAGTTTCTAAAGAACTTCCCACACTTCCCAATTTAACACAGGAATCCACCTTTGCCATCATTGTCTCTTCCTTTTTGCAGAAAAATTCCCTATCATATTAGGCTTAATGTAAAATTCACCTCCAAAATAAACTCTCAGTGTTAATAACCAACACCGCAAAATTCAGTCCTTAAAAAATGCAATTGTATTTTTTGTTCACTTGGAACCATTCACCATGTGAAAATTAGTTCTGCGCTGATAAAGGTCACATCTCATTTTGTTTTTATTTTTCCCTGAAGGGGCTAAGAAAAATGTTAGAACTCATCTTTCTTCCTAATTCTATGGCCAATGTCATTGGGGTCTTTCTCCCTTAATAGTCTTTTTCTTCCCTGAGCCCAAGCCATGCCTGGGATCTCCATTATTCCCTGACACCACTATTGCCAGAATCAAAGTTGGCATAAAACTTGCAGACTCTCAGCAATCTCTAAAGTATATGGGGATGGAAGAAGGAAATATTCTACTCCCTCTCTTTTCTTGCTTCTTTTACCCCAAACACTTGAATATGTAAAATAAATGTCTCTATCATGTATTAAACATGAGATGGTGTGGTGGATTTCATGCAAGGTCATCACAATAATTATTTCAACAGATCAATGAAACAACCTTCTAGGACAAGGACCATTATCTACAAGAAAGTGAGGTTCACAAGCCAAGTGGATCATTTAAGATCCGAGAAGCCAAATAGGCAAACTATAAACCAGAGTATGAATAAATCAAAAGCACAAGTCCTCCATACCAGAAAACAGGAAAAATTGGCATAAAAATGACCTTAACACATAAACATTTGCTTTTTATAAAAGAGGGGAAAGCAAAGGTCGAAGTCTACTTACAGCCCTCAGTTCTCTTTAATGCTACCTCTGGAAGTCACTTTGTCTACACTACTGACTATACCTCCTTGAGCTGATGCCCTGCTGCCAACAGTGAATACAAAAGGAATCCAAAAGGTTCCTTGGTATTAACTATGACTCATGAACTCTAAAGCAGATATTCCAAAAGCATGTTGTCATTTTGTTTCTTTGTTTGTGGTAGAGGGGGTCCAACCCAGAGCCTCGTGCATCTGTTGAGCTACTTACCCAGCCCTAAAGAAAGGTTTGTGATCACATAGATTTGTGAAATTCCAATGAATTCCTTTCTTGCACATTTCATAATCACGTGAGGACATATGTACAAACACACATACACACACACACACACACACACACACACACACACATTGAGAAATTCTGCAGAGGACTGGGGAAGGCAAGAAATAGGTATAGCTCAGTGATAGGGTACTTGCCCAGCATGCAAGACACTCTGGGTTCCATCCCAGCACTGCAGAGACAGAGAGATGGATGGAGAAAAAGAGAAAGAAAACCAGAAAAAAGGAAACCCATTTAACTTTTCATACTCTGGCATTACTCAAGCTTATTTGAACTACAACAACAACAACAACAAAAAAAACATTTTCAGCAGAATACTCTTAACATTAGACAGAACTAGAAGTTTAGTTCCCCACTGCGTAGGAAAAATTTGGATGAGACTATATTATGATGAGCTCAGTAAAGAAATGTCTGTTTAATTTGCTGACTCGATATTTCAAAAGACTGATACACAGATATCCCAGAGTGTTTCATACAATTCAAGATTCTAAGTCTCCATTCCAGATGGACTCAATCAAAATTTCTGGAGTTGTAGGGTTCAAAAATCTGCATTGAGGAGATTACTAAATGATTTTTATGCATTCCAAAATGTAAAGCTACTAGCCAATTCAGTCAGGATTGAGGCTGAATTTTAAAATTACATTAACTCATGGCTTACTTTGTGTTAGTCAGCTTTTTGTCACTGTGACTAAAACACCCAAGAAAAAAGGAAGAGGATGAAAAGTTTATTTTGACTCACAATTCCAGAGGATTAATCCACGGTTGCCTGAGACCCCTGCTCTGGGTCCAAGGTGAGGCAGAAATCCTGGAACTATCCTTCCAACTCCCACAATCCAGTCTTTTCATCTCCAAACATTCCTACACTAACAAAGGAGTTTTTTGGGGAGACCTCATATCCAAAGTATAATAATATTAAAGAATGTTCTTATTTTCAGACTAACATGTGTCTCTCTGTGAGGACATTTGTGCTAGTACAAAGATTCAAATGAAGTCAACTGGCTATATAGAGCCCCCATGAGGTAGGTGCTCTTTACCTTGGAAAACATCCCATCCATGTAGACTGACCCTAAAAAGGTCTGAAATTGACTTTTAATATTCCCAGGGCCACTGGTCACTAGGTTTATGACATATGAAAGAAATCTCATAAAAGACTGGTATATGACACTAGAATCACAATTCACAAATTTACTTTGAAAATAGTAATTTTCAAAGGGTCCAATATTTTCACCAGACGTGTTAAAATATTTTCTTCCTGTAGTTGAACTTCACAGAGTTGCAAAAAACCAAAGGGTTCTGAGTTAGACTTGAAACCAGAACAAGGATAGTCCCAGGATTTCTGAGTTTTATGTCAATATAAATCTAAATTTGTTAAAATGAAATAAAATTAAATATTTGGTTCTTTATCATAATAGTCAATATTTCAGTGTCTTGATCACCTCTAGTGACTATTTTATTATGTAAAACAGGAAATTTCATCAAAGAATGAATCATGCTAGTCTAGAACTACAGTGTTCGATCCATTATAGCAAAAATGTATATTATATTCCTGTAATTTCCACCCACTTCTCAGATGGGAAGGAAATTCTGATGTGTTCTGAGGAGCATGGAAACATAGGAGCTTGCAGTTGATGCCTACCCTCTCTCATTTGATGCTACACCTGAGAATGAACTGCTTTTATTTAAAGAGGACTTCATTTAGTTCTTCAGCTATGATGATCTTTGCACATTTGAATTTCCTTATTTATAATTCAGCTACTCACCAACCCACTTTAATCAGACACATTCTCTCTTTGGAAATATCGGCATTAATCCAGATGCTGTCTAGTCTTGCATTGATGTTCTCCTGTATCTTAAAGATGATCCAATAAGACCTATTTAGTTAACTTTAAAAGGCACCTTGGTTTTTTTAATTTTTTTTTTAAGTTTTCAAGTTGTTTGTTGGTCACCTTCATTTTATTTTATTATTCTTATGTGATTCTGAGGATTGAGCCCAGTGTTTCACATGTGCTAGGCAGATACTCTGCCACTGAGCTACAGCTCCAGACCCTGGTCTGTTAATTCCTAATAAAAACAATTGCTCTCTAAATTATTTTGGGAAAGCCATTTAATACCTGTGAACCACAGTCCCTTCCTTTGTAAAAAGAGAACAGTTTATATTTGTATATTTTAACATAGCTCCTCATGGATTTGAACAAGGTAACTATCGTAGCATCTGGCCCACTGTTTAATATATTTATTTATTGACTGTTTTTGGCAGTGCAGAGTATGGAATCCAGGGCCCCATGCATGTCAGGCAAGTGCTCTACCACTGAGCTACACCCTCAACTCTATTGTTTTATTTCACTAAACTTAAGTGACACTAGTTGGAGTCCAGTGTTGAAACAAGAAGGAAAAATTTCTAAGGAGAAGAAAAAAATATCTCATGTCTCCTCCTCCTTTTCTAAATAAAGAGCCTGTAGATGACATTTGGCAAAAGTTAGAAGCAGTTTTCTCTGTTACAAGATGCTTGAGAGTTTGACAAAGCCAAATGAATAATAACAATGCTGTTTAAGGCTCTGTCAGGCACTTTTGAAAAGAAGGAAAGGAAAAAAGGAAAAACAGTGACACAGTATAGTTTGCACATAATCCTGATGTTGCTTCCTTGTCTCATGGGAATACTTTTTTTATTCAGTAACTTCACTTTCAGATAAATAGTCCACATTGATACCTTGTCACCCTTCAGTGACTTTTTTTGTTGGTCCCACTCTTAGCAGGTAAACACAGGTTTTCCTACCTCAGTGCGCAGGAGCTGTTTAGAGGTGCACAGAATCCAGAGGTTACTCTCCGCAGATCTTATTACCAGGACGCTGCTGACATTCTTCACAATTGACAAAGACATTTGTGTATTTCTCTAGAGCTACCTTCTCTTCAGACTTGTCTTCTATTACAGAGCTGCCCCATTTTTTTTTTCTTAAAGCACAAGATTGTAATAAGGATAATGTACTTGTATGCTTCCTTCCACTGTATTATTTATAGACTACATTGCTCAAATACATTGCTATGGTTTGCTTGTCTAATTTTATGATGGCCTTGCTAAACAAAAATACTCTTGCTAGCTAGTGCTTACAGAAGGAGCACTTAACACCATGTGAACGATGACAGCTGGCACCAGCGTTGCTTTTATTAGGCACTCTTGCTATTCAAATAGAGCGATAGTTGGCACAAACCACGTTGGAAAGTTTTCAAGATGAGAAAGAGGTGAAGGGCTTTAATTTCTAAATCTTGGACAGCAGTCTCTAGAGTTTTAAGTGTACAAAGTTATTAAAGATTTCCAAGTTCATTCTAAATCTCGAGGCAATACTCTATCCAACACCAAGAGGCATCATTGAGTTTCAGAAGCTTTGTAGGCAGTATTTTCCCTGCTACTAAGAGCAAGTGATGTTAAAGTTTGAAATGTTCAAATTATTCAACAAATTATTGAAAAGCGCCTCCTCTCAAATGAACACATCATTGATGTCAAGAAGTTTCTCATGGAAGACAAAACACAGGTACTGATTATGTTTGGAAGCTGAATTAAATCTAGAAAAGTGTGATATTCAAATTTTGAAATCTAGAAGGAAAGTATATAAGAGGCATTCAAATAGGGAAAGATCAGTTTGAGCAGTCAGGGAAAATTCATGGAGTAGGTAGGATGGGAACTAGATTTTAATAGATGGGCTGAATGTGGGTAAAAAGAACTGGGAAGGGAACTCCAGAAAAACAAAGTGGAAGTGATTCCCTGGAGGCAGGAACAGGAATGGTTGCTCGGGGGATGGTCATGGTCCGCTTCTATAATGCTCTAGCCACTCCTATTTTTATTTCCACTTGCCTATAAAAATATATCTGGGATATAGCCTCATGCCTCTCTGTACTATGAACTTCCATGTATAAAATGTTGGTTTTTGTTTTGTTTCTTATGTGGCTCTCTTTCTCTGGAGCTTCTTGAAGGCAGTGACCCACACTACATACTTGGTAACATAGCAGATATTCAGTAAGTGCATATAGATGCAGTGATGAATTAATTGTGTAGAAGATAAAGATGGAGAAGAAGAGAGAGGAAGGTCATGAAAGATGCCAAAACACAAGCTGAAGAATTCGGAGTTTTACCTGTAATGTCTCAGGCTCTAACAGGTGCTGGAGGTCATGTGAAATGCACCTGGAGAACCTGATGTTCACAATACTCTGTAATAATAAACGTATCTGGGGATGTGGAAGAGTGGTATGAAATTCTTGTGCCTAAGGGACTGCAAATTTTCAATTATTACATTTCTCTAAAAGATGGTTCTACATTTGGGAATATTCTATCTAGAAGTCTTGTGCTGTGAGTTCACTATGCTGTGGAGAAAAAACGAGTTGAACATGGAAGTTTAAATGCAGGTGGGAGGTTTTTGGGTTTTTTTCTGTTAGGTCCTCATACAATTGCACCAGCTGTGGATTAGAATCAGGCTTAGAGTTTTTCCCTGCTCTTTATCAATACTTGGCTTTTCTGTACTTATCAAATGCCTCAGATGTTTAAGAATAATTTTATATCACTGAAAACAATAGCAATTTGTAGTACTCTCCTCACTATAAGCTTAAGTCCTGTCAGCTACATGTTCTCATCCCCCAGTGTGTGCATCTCTCCAGACCTGCAACTTAACATGAGTCAGCATGGTAATTGGAATGACCTTTAAAATGTGTATTCTCTTGTCATTTTCAGATTCTTGGGATTTCCCAAATCGCCAGCTGAAATACCATTCCCACCTTTACACAGATGTTTACTTAGTAGACAGACTTTTTTTCATGTTTTGGTAAGTGTAAGTGTAGCCTATATAATACTAAGAATGAATTACTAGAAGGTAAACTCTTTAATCATGGCAATCAGGAAAAGAATGGGGAGATGAGGGAGAAGAGGAAAGGTGCAATATTAATGTCAGACAGAGAAATTCCCAGCAAACATGGTTTTAGGGAAACATGGGGAATGTGTTTTTAGCTAAAACTCCAGTTAGAAGGTTTCTTTCCACTAATGGAAGAACAATTTTTCACTTTACATACCCATTCTCCCCATGGCAGTGATTTCAGCAGAGGACCCACAGGCGGAACAATGGGATGGGAATTCTCAGCCAGAGGTTTGTAGAAAGCTTTGGGAAGTGAAAACTTCTGAGAAATTCACTGACAAAGATTTTCAGTGGTCTCTGAACAATCAGTTGCTTATCAGAGTTCGAGGACAATGATACTCATTATCCCCTTCCCTGACATACTGCCCCATTCCAAATAAAAGCCAGCCTTCCCCTCAGATTCCCTTCTACTAGCCCATTTATTTACATCATGCCACTCGTCATATTTGGGAACACATGTTCATCTTCATGATTATTTGGCCAGAATCTGTCTTTCCGTGGAGTTTGCTGAAGTCAGGGATAGTGTGCCATGTTCAGCACCCAACCACATTGTCACCTCTTCCCAAGCCCTTGGCATATCCAGGATGTGCCAAACACAAGAGATAAATGAATGAATGACCCATTATGGAGAAAACAGACCCCTGACCCAAGGATGTAAGGAAGACCAGGGTAGGACAAAAATAATGGCATTCTCTTTGAAATTAAATACTCTCTACTTTGTTCACTCCTGCACTCTTATGCCACAGCAATATGCCGGGAATGAAAGTAGGCACTCAGAAAAGGTTTGATGAATGAATTATTGGATCTCAGAGGAAGATTAGTAAAATGTGTGTGATCTCTCAGCAACTGGGATCCAGAAGCATGCATTGGGATACATTGGGTAGAGTTATATTGTGCATGAATATGTACACACATGTGTGCAAACAAATGCTAATATTGATACACATGATCCTCATTTCAAATTGTGAGGTCCTGCAATTTTCAATAAAATTATTTGGGCAAATCTGTAAAGCCAGAGTTGCTTAAGAACCACACCTAGGATTATTTTGATAGCTAAAGCTGAGATAGCCCCCTACCTAATTACCGCAGTTAAAAGTGTATTTTTCAGCATGAGTAAAAACAGGTAGCAAGCTGATTTTAGCATTCTGTCATAATAAAGTTAATGGTGTTCTGGTGGAGCTAAACATCACGAGTCTAGAGACTGCAACATTGGAAACACACAAATTCCAACTTAATCAGCATTCTCTTCAGTAACTCTCTGCTTAGGTTTGTTTGTTTTCCTCTGTGTTTCTCTGGTGTTGAGATACCCACTGCTTGGCCTATGCTATACCCCAGTGCTGGGAGAAGAGGGCCCTGCAGTGGGCCTAGTAAATCACCTCCAAGAGATCTTTTAAAGATGAAGCTAAGCCTCGAGGGAAGATTTCAAATCCGTAACTTGAAACAAGTGAAAACATTAATCACTTGTCCAAAAAAATAAAATAGGTTATGTATGTAGGTAAATTATTCAAAGAAATGTCATCCTTTCCTGCCTGTGTGCAGATTTTTTAAAACTCAGCCTGCTGATATACACAGTGCCCCATCCATTTCTGTCTCTCTTGCTTTTAACTTTAAGAACTTTCATCTTCCCACTCTCAGTCAATCCCTGTCAACACTCTAAGAGGGATGAGGGAATAATATCACCTGGCTTTTGTTTTAACAACTTACAGTTATAAAATGTATGCGTTACCCCTAGAAATAACCAAAGCACCTGAGATTCCAGAGTTGGGTTAAAATGCAAAGGTTTTACCACCACAAAATCTGGAGTTTGCTTTCATTTTGAAGCAAGTTGTTAAACTTAGTTAATGTGAGCTTCCTCATCTGTGAGCTAGTGGGTGAGGTTGCCTTCAGGAATTGTGGGAGTTAATGTCACATTGGTGTATATGGTGCCAACCATTCCTGTGACACCAAAGCAGGTGGATTCAGCTCAGTAACCACAAAACCATGTCCCTGTCACCATAAAACCCACAGGGCCTGGTTTTAGCACTGTGAACTTTCTGTGGGAGATCCTAATCAAAATAAAAATAGCACAGTACTAATTTTAAATTAATTTTCATAGCAGCAACAAGTGAGAGTCTGTTATTGGAGGTTAAACCTGCTTTTTCATTCACTCAAAACACTGAAATTTTTCACTTCCAAATGTGTCTACAAGTGCTGCTTATTACGGTTACCAATATTTTATTTTGGACCTGAAAAGAACAGTGTTAAAAGGCTGCAGGTGCTTTGTCTCAAGAGTCCAATGAGTGCACATCAGTGTAGAAAAGAGAAAGAACGCAGTGTTGGTTGTGTGGTTGTGAGCCCTCTTTAGAGAATGTGAAAAACAGATGGGAGGCCTTTATCAGGATGTTGGATGAAGGCTTATTGAGATATTGATTCTGTGAAGAGATCAATAAGGAAGAATCCCTTCTAATTATTAATTTAGAAATGTTTTCTGCCTCACAGAAGTGACTTGAGAATCTAAACTAACCTTTTCCCTATGTTTCTATCTAAGATCAAAAGTTTCCTTGGCTTCTATGTTGTCTAAAATCTAAATTGCTCAGCCAGTATTTCTCAGGACAGATGATCCAGACTACAGAGTTTGATAGACATTTTCTCACGGCTTCTTGAAAGTGCACATCATCCCTTAGTCTCAAAGCAATAGCTCTTGGACCAAATCCATCATCTTTGGAAGTGTTTGTGAGAATTCACCCAGTTCACTGTTCAGGCTTTGTATCCAGCATCAACATTTCAGATTACCATTTGATGGGGAAAGATTCTCAACACTGTCTGATGGGCCCAAATGAAATGCCACCCTCAGTGTGGTTGGCGTTCTGTGTTTTCCATGAATCAAAGGCACATTGGTGCCCTTCCTCATGCACAGTTAGAGAAGTACCATTTCATCAACATAATCATCCAATTTCCTTGTGAAAACAAGTGATGAGAGAAATGAGGTTGGTAACAGAACACAGATGCACTCATTAAAGTGTGCTTATTCCAACCAAATCCAGCTTGTATATTTCCCAAGTCCCTCTTCCCTACTGACATTCAGAGGTATTAGATGGGGATAGGAAGAACCTTCACTTAATAAGCATACAAATGATTCTGAACTTTTTATGGAGAATTCCAGATGAAGAGCCCATACCAAACCAGATCAAAATCTATTGTCACAAAATGGTCATGCCAGGCTGGTTCTGAAGTTCTCCACTCCTAACCAGTCTGAAGAACTAGCAGAGCTAAATTTCCTGGTGGAAGAATTAGCTCCTTCCCAGTGTCTCTCAGCACGTTCATCAGAAGGCTGTGACAATGAACTGCATGGATGACAACTCCTATGGCTCCAGAGGTGCTCCATCCTCCATGTTCCATGTCCCTTGACTTCCTGCTTCAATACAGCGCACTTTGTGATTTTGTTACAAGATGAAAACACGTCATTTTCTTTTCTAATGATGCTGAAGAAAGCAAAATGCCTGACCACTATTGAGTTGAAAGTAATATCATGCACGGGCAGGCCAAATTTCTTCCACTGGACTCCTTTATTTGTAGTCATGCTCTGCCACATACTGGCTGTATAATCTTGGGCAAGTTACTGAGTGCCTCTGTATTTCAATTTCACCATTCGTAATACAGAATTAACGATATTATCTACTTCAGGGCATTAAGGTAAGACACACACACACACACACACACACACACACACACACTGTGATGTCCTGGTCTACAGTAAGCATTACTTAAAAAATAGCTAATAATATGACTTCTTGTTCAGATTCAGACTGTTTTGTGTGCTAGCTAGTTCTCTCTAGTCCTGACTCAAGTTCTCTGTTACCCACTGCTGCCAATGCAACAAACAAATGTCCAACACCTCACCAGCTCAGTCCCAGCCTTATGTTGTCTGTTGTAGAGCATCTGGAATACTCTGCTTGGCCTCCTAAAGTCTCACTTCCTCAATGACATCTCCCTTCATCTATCCTGGAGAACCATGCCTATTTTTTATCTTTCTTCGAAAGTTTGACAGTAGGCCTTCCATATTTATATGGATTGAGGAAATGGCAAAACTGGATTTGAATGCTGGTACCCCTAATCACTAAATATGTGACCTTGGGCAGTTCCTGAAACTCCATGATCACTGGTGATTTAAACTGTAAAATGGTGATTGTGGGGAAAAACAGTAGTTCTCAAATTTCAGTGTGCATCAGAATCACTTGGAGGACTTGTTAATACTGAGATTGCACCTGCCAACCATGTTTCTGGTCCAGGAGGTATGATCTGGACCTTGGGAATTTGTATTCCTAGCAACTTACCAGGATGCTTTGGGCTACTGGCCTGTGAGCCACACTTAGAGGACCACTTGATGGGCTTGGCAGGACTGTGGAATTAATTGAATGAAGTGATATTTAGAGAATGTTTGCTCAGTAACTAGTGCATAAAATAAAATCTTTCCTTTCCTTCCATGAAATAGAGCAAAAATGATAACTAAAAAAAAAAGGCAAAAGTGATCTTTTGATTTTGGCCCCATCCCATGAATAAAGGGAGAATACCATATTGCAACTTTTCTCACTTTAGAATTTGGAAAACAGATTGTGTGGGCATTGCCCTTACAATGGCTTTTCTGGCACCCAATGTAAAAGCTTTCAATTTGAGAGAAGAACTAAAACATATGTATTACCCCGCAATGTAATCTTTTTATATTACCCACTGTTTTTGACAAACTCCCACACACAGGGTGGGTTTTAGCAGGAGTCTGTTTATGGGAGGTTATCCAACATAATGCTTTCCTCCTCCCAGTGTTTACAGCACTCCAAACCCTGAGACCAGAAGGTAAGAATCTTGACCAGAAAGTTTGGCAGATGCTTTTCTTTAAAGAAAAATGTGTGAGAGAAAAAGAAGTGGTTGTGGAGGGAAAAGCTGCATTTTATAACTTAAATGGCTATAGGAAATTGAAAGCGCTGTTCCATGTGTGATCCATTCTTTGGAAAAAAATAAATTGTCTGACTTTCAAAAGAATTATAGTGAAAAGTTAGCGTCAGATGCAATAGCAAAGACCAGTGGGGTCAGCTCCTGTTTCAGTACATGACTTTATCTGTGTGACTTCCTTACTCCCTGTGCAAAACTAGGGCTGGATGATCGCCAAGCACTTTCCCCAATAGCATCACTGTACGAGGAAGGTTCGCAGGGAATAGAACCTATTCCCAAACCTTTGCCAGGAGTACTGGTCCTTATAGAACCAGTGTCTGTCAATCCTTACAAAAGTGTCAGTATGTGAGGAGAGGGTCTTTGTTTATAATAGTATTACTACCACCTATAAGCTGTGTGATTTTTCTAGAAGGAATTGAACTCTCCGGAGTTCAATTGTTGGCTCCCACAGCTATTCTAAAACTGCATTCCCATCCAATCAAATCCTCCAACATTTATGCATCTGCGTATTTGATTATTTTCATTTGTAATAATCACTACTTTGTCTTGAAAAGCAGGGAAGAGGTGAGACAAGGGAGGCCTTGGAGGAAAAGAAAACTTACTCCTCCCCTCAACAGTGCCTCTCAGGAGAATTCCTCTTTGGAGAAAGGGACATCGAGGTTGATATCTGGGAAGATTTTGGAGACGCCATGAGATTCTGCCCAGGAAGGAAGCTATATATGGTTCCAAGAGGAGCAGGAACCATCCTCTCTCCCTCAGACCTATATTAACCTTCAGATTCCCAGCAATTCCATAGTCTCTAGGATTAGATGCATTAAGGTAGCTATTCTCAAAGAGTAGACACCATGTCCTACCAACACTAGTAGCAAAAACCAGGAATTTATTAGAAACTCAAATTTTTAGGCTTAACCACCATGACCCCTCCCCTATTCAGAAACTTGTGTTTAGACAAGCAGTTTTGATGATTCTGATGCAAACACAAATTCACTTAAAAGATTTAAGGAAGACCTCAAACTATGAATGCAGGGTTGGTACATGTCTGAATCTGAAAGTAAGAACCTCTTTAAAATTTGCTCTCTAGCCTCATCCTAACGCTGGTACTGAGACTACTGCCTTAAGAAAATTGGGAAGACCACAGCCTTGGCTCAAATGGATGGGTGATTTCCTAATGGGCAGTGGCCGGTGGCCTGGATGGGCAGATCCTCTGATTAAGAGAAAATTAAAATCCTAAAAGGATGTCGTGAAACTGAGTGATTTGGGAGCACATGCAAGGAGATGTTTCTTTGGGAGTCTCTCACAGAAACTATTGCAAATCACTTAGCTGTGGTAGGGTTTGAGAATTTATCAAGAGAGAACAAAATCTCTCCTATCTCCAGAAAAGCCTTTGGTGTTGGGAATGAACATGGTGAACATTTTCTGAGTATCTGCTTCAAGCTAATAGACAACTGTTGATATGACTGCTCACACTCTCTTATACCTCTCAACACAAAGGGAGGTTTTATAATCTTGGTCTTGCAAGAGTGCATACATGGAAAAAATTGGCATGTCATTACTCAAGCTGTTAAGCAATGGGTTGGGAATTAAGTATATTCTACTACCTCTCAAAACTCTAACCACCTATACTGGGATTCAAGCTTCTTTCTGGGTATGACATTCACACACTCCCAACTCAGATAACCAACTCACTCAGCATCCTGTTTTTCCTTCTGGTTTGACTTCATACCTTGGATCCCAATTTCTCTTCAAGTTCTTGGCCAGCATTTGATATCCGTCTCTCCTGTCCTGAGACTTGAACTCCACAGTATTGAAGATGCTTCTGGAATTGACTGGCTCTTCCATAAGGATGCTGGGTTTCAGTACGCCTCTGGACATGGTCTACCTTGCTCCATTCAGACCCTGCCTAACACTGCACAATAATTGATTGTCCCTCTTTTGAATGGAATCACCCTTTGGGCACATAAAGATTACAAAGAATAAGACATAATGCATACTTTTGAAAAATCTATCTGGTTGAGCAAAAGATGGTGTTACTTATTTAGAGTCACAGTTCCACAGTGACTGACATTTCTAGGTCAGTGACTATTTGGTAGATTGTACAGAGAAAAGAACATTGGCAGTGTTCAGCTCTTGACTGCAACTTTACCCTTATGTGAATTCAGAAAAGCTGTCAAACATCTCTGGCTCATAGTTTACCCCATTTTAAAAAATTGGACTTGCTATTGTTTAGATCTGGAAAGTTCTCCAAAGGCTCAGGTGTTAAAGACTTGCTCCCCAGTGCAGCAATCAGAGGTGGGACTTTTGCAAGGTGATTGGATCATGATGTCCTCCATGGATAAATACATTGATGGATTTATAATTTAATGGGTTATTAGTTGGTTGTGGACACTCTAGGAGGCAAGGTGTAATTGGAGGAAATACATCTGTGGAGGCAAGCCATTTATCTTGTCCACATCCCCTTATTCTCTCTGATTCTTAGGCACTGTGAGATGAATAGCTTTCCTCCACCATGCCCTTCCTCCATGATGCTCTGCCTCACCACAGGCCCAGAAACAAGGGCCAAGTGGCCATGGACTGAAATCTCTGAAATTGTGAGTCAAAATAATTTTTCCTTCTTTAAAATTTTTCCAGGTATTTTGTCACAGAGACAGAAAGCTGTCTATTGCAGTGATATTTGAGGTTCTATACTTTCAGGGTTCTGTTGCTCTTTCAGCATCTTAACTTATTCAGGAATATACTTAAGTTTGTTTCACATATTCACTCAATGCCTTTCTATGAGATTGAACTATGAGAGTGTAATAAATAGTTGTTCTCCAAATGAAGTAATTATTGAAGGTGACTTTTCTGAATGAAAGTATAGAATATCATGTCTTGCCTACGTAAGGTTCAAGGGTGTGAACAGCTATAGCTTGTGAAGAATTAGAGCTTGGGATATAGAGACCATGAGACTGGAGAAGCTGTACTTTGTATCCCCCAAATTACAAGAAGTATTCAAAGGGTGTAGGGTCTGCTTGGAAAGGTCTGTTCAGATACCAGATGCCTCCCTATAATGTTTTTGCACTGTTACGCACAAGAACTGCCTAAAACTATGTTTTAATGCTGCTAGAGCTATGGACCTCGCCAGTTATTCAACCTCTTTTCTTCCCAGAGGCAAAGAATTTGGTAATTTGCCCATTACTGGCATGCAAATTATTAAGAATTCTTTAATTCCTGAGAAGGAACATTCCAACTTTTAGTTAAGATAATGTCTCAAAGGCAGATTGTAAGCAGCTCAAACCAGTCAGTACCCAGTACCTACTAGAGTTTCCAGTCACCATCTCAAAGGAACCTCTCTGAAGTCCCTCTGTTGGAAGAACCTCTTAAGATGTTGGAACAATCATGCCTCTTCTATGAATGTTATCATGGATTTTCCTCCCATATCTGACTTTCCCGCAATGACCAGCACTAAGACACTAAAATGTGAAAGACACACAACTGGGACCAGCAGGAAAGAAAGGCTGGAAGGGATAATCTTATTTCACTTTGAAGGAGAAGGAAGGCTATGGAAAGTGTAGGAGTAGGCCTGGGTATCTGTAGCCTGTGAGGAAGAGACAGGAGGGAGTTTGGGAGAAGAAGAGATTCTTAGGCCATCCTTCATGAACTTTCCAGACAGGAACACAAGTAAGAAAAACAACAGCCAGATTATTCTCTTCTCCCTCCCCACCAAATTGTCCATTCCTTGAAGGCAGTGACTTTGCACTCACCCTGAAAACAAGTTCATATTTAACTGCACTTTATAAATGAAACACAAAACTCAGAAACCACCTGTCTGCCATTCTAACCCTTGGCTCTCTCCAACACGTGTTAAATGTAAGTTCAATCAATAATGCATAAATCAAACCTTTGCCATTTGTTCCCCTTCTCTTAAAGAGTCTGGCAAATCAAGAAAAACGTACCATTTACCCACTAAACTAAACACAATCCTTATTATACAATTAACCAAAACACAATTGTATGTAATATAATTATCCAAGACTACAATTACACAAAAGTAATGATGCAGTGTAGATAGCAATGACTTTCATGTAATCAAAAATAATGAGAGCTTCCTTGATTAGAAATTAAGGTATCAAAGAGACTCCTATTGATAAATGTTCCCTGTATTGATCCACACTTGGCAAAAGGCTGTGCTGCTTGATGAAGTAGGATGCTTATACCTCATCATTATTAAAGACCATAGGGGTGAAACTGTTCCCTATAATACCTTTTCTTGTGAGTTCTTTAAATTATTGAATTTTAATGAAGCACACATTTTATTACCCACTTTTACAGCTGGTCAAATAGAAAAAAAATAAAGCACACGAACCAAGAAGTCTGTGTGCTTTATTGATGATCCCATGAGTAGTGGTATTAACGGAAAAACATGAACATGAAGCTCCACCAATTCGATTGGCCATTCCCAGCATTGGCAGTGACTATTTTCTGCAAAACTGATTTCTGTCACTCAGTAGGAGACCTGATACTCTCTTTCCTCCCCCAGATAGGGACAGTCACCTCCCTATCTCTGTGCTTACTCTTTAACGTCTTCTGGAGTACCCCTTCTACTATCCAAATCTGACTACTTCTTCCTGAATCTTGCCTAGATCATGAAGGCAAATTTCACTAGCGCACAGAGTTCTTCATGACTGAAGAACTTGCCTACATCTCTAGCTATGTTCAAGTCATGTGTTCCATCCACACTGACCCACCATCCCCACTGAGCTATATTAATTGAATCTAAGGACGCCATGAATAATAAGATATACCACCAATTATAAACAACTGAGAAAAATAAGTGCTGTCAATTAAACTACTACATACCATCATTTATAAAATGTATTAATTCCAATAATAGAGATTTTAAAAACGAAGTATTCTGAATTGATTAAATACTTATAAGTCATACTATCTCCTGTTTCCATGCCTTTTCATGACACTGTTCTTCTCATCCCCATCCACTTCCACTTGGGCCATCCCTAACTTTTTCTCCACCTTTAAGATTCCTTTGCATCACATTCCAAAACCTCATTGATCTCATTCTTAGAGCAAGACTAAATTGCCACTGCCAAGTGTATCACAAATAAGGGTACATTGCTTGATCATTTATCTCACTTTATTGTAATAACTAATTAATTTCCTGATGAAATTTGAGCAGAAGACTTCTATCACCAACACACAGCCCAAGCACTTAGCAGATCTTATTCAGTCATTGGATCAATGCTATTTTTGACTAGGGTTAGCAGAATTTAAAGAATAAAGGAGGTTGTGCTACAGAAGGAACATGACAAATGTGACTGAAAATCCAGAATTCATTCTCTGTTGTTTTCTGCAGTTTGTCCTTAAATCTAGAAATTCTCAGCATAAGAAGAGCTAGATTTCAGGAGAAATGGAGGAGAAAACTAAGCTTTTGCTAGACCCATGGGTTGCAGAATAAGAGTGCTGATTTTTACTAGCCAGGGTCTGGGTCAACAAAACTGCATGGGGGGGTCATGGCAGCAAAGATCAACCACCCCCAGGCTACTGCTATGCACAGTCTGGCACTGCCCAAAGCCTTTGCTGTAGGATTCCCAGGAGACCTAATGCTTGTATGCCTGTGGTAGAAAAGATACCTAGTGCAGCAAAGAATAAAATGGTTCAGGAGAAAAGCAATTCCTCCCTCCTTTTTGCTTTACTCTTAACTTCAAAGTAATCAAATGTTGTTTATGCATAAAATTTTAATCCTTTCACAAATTTGTATTTTGATTTAATTTGCATATCCCATTTACTGCAAGTCAACATGAAGAGAGACTCAACTAATTTAAACCATTTTTCTCTGGGCCTGAAATCCTTTCAGAAATATTTTCCATTAGGCGACTCAATTATGTCTAATGTGGCTAATGTTGGTGGATTAGAATTTTGCTAAAAGAAACTCATATTTAGAACAGTGAGAATGGGAAGGGGGTGGGAGAACAGAGGAGAAGAGACAATAATTACCTGTCTTTGATGCTACACAGATCAATGTGTAAATCACTAAAATTCCCCAGGGAACCTTGCTGAACTGAAATGAGGTCCTTGGGCTGGTTATCAATAAAGATGAGCCTCATGCAGCCTTGGAAAGCCTTAATGGGATTTAAACATTGGGAATCGGTGAGATTGTCGGGGCACCCTGTGGGACAGAGAAAAAAGATGAAGAATACTGAAATGATCAGTCATTGCTTTGGCGACCTATTGATGGAAGACCTTGAGGTCTAATTATTTTGGTGCTTTTTCATTCATAGCAGTGCACGTACTTTTGTTGTAAATCCTAGCATTCTCAGGGAGGGGACAGAAATGGTACAAAATGGGAATACTCAATCACTTTATAGGGGAGAAAAGGGTGTTACGGGAATACGGATACTATAACATTTATCTTGCTCTTATTTTATTTTTTCTTATTGGTAAGCTGTTCCTCATTCTTTGGCAAGGCATCCTTCACTCATCTCAAGGAAGAAACATATTGCAACTACTCAGGAATCTTGGCTCTGTCTTGAAACACATGACTAAATGCACAATTCAGTTTTGAATTACACTTTGAAAGGAAATCATACTTTGGGTAAACATGGCTGCAGAGTAATTGTCTGATTAATTGTTAGCATTAACAGGCTTAGTTTCTGTGAAAGGTACATACAGGAATGTAGCTGGAATATTGAAGTCATGTGCAAAGCAAATCCAGATATTAAAGGAACTAGGGGTTTAAATGCACATAGTTATAGGTCTGTAATAGCATATGTGAAAGGTTAATGCTGTACCTTTTAAAAAGTGTTCTTTTAAAAAAAATGCATTGCAATGATTCAGCATAGCTTCCAACATGGGCATATCCACTTCTCATTAAGACAGGTGTAGAGCAAAGCAGGTATATGAATGCTTATGCTCTTTACAAACTTCATCTCAATGGTTTTAATAAGTTCAAAGCATATGGGAATGTGAGCTTGAAAACACAGCAATAACCCATAAATAATTGGGAATTATTTCAGTCATCTCTAATAGACAGTCACTGCTGGGCTGGAGCCGGCAGCTGGTTAACAGCTCACAGACACACTATAAAATGAAGAGAGATGCTACAAGTTCTAATTGAAGCTGTAGAGAGAATTTATGTAAGTTGACTATTATTACTGAAACTCGTTTTTCACGTAAGTTTACAGTCTGTGCATGGGGCATTTGTTTAAAAACGGTTCAAATCATAGATAAATCTTTATCTCCTAAGCCCAGTGCCCCTGAAAAGTATATCTCTAAGAGCACTCCTTTAAATGAAGGGGGGAGTCATTTTGCCCTTGTGACACATCAGATGCTTATTGTATGATAATTATTTGAAATCAGTTTACCCAAAATTAAGTTTAAGGGTACTTTTCTTTCTCTGTTGCTGAAATAGTGCATGTGTGGCAGGATTATGCTGTGAGGTACATCTTCAGGGGCATCAAGACCCTTTTCTGCATTTGCTTTCATCTCTTTGCTTTTATTAGCAACCCTAAGAGAACACAGTCCTGAATTTGAGTCCTTGCTCTACTATTTTCTTGCTCTTCTGCCTTACACAGATATTTCATATCAGCAAATGTCAGTCTTATTATCTATTAAATGGGGATGATATTACCTACCTCACAAAGTTGCTGCATGAATCAAATGAGGTAAGGCACAGAAAACATTTAAAGAGAATGGGAATGTACTTCTTTTCTAAAGGAATGTGTTATCACTGCACACATGGAGAAGAGTTGGGTTGAAGGACCAGAGGTCTTTTTCATACTAAAAATCAAACCTAAAAGATGTTGCTCTGCACCGCTTCCCTCCTAATAAACCCCAAATATGGCAACTGCACCTTGCAGAATCCCTTGTGTATTTCAAAGTTTTAACCACATTTCCTTGATAGAAGAGAAGTGATTTGTACATTCTGGGGTTTGGAGATAAGAGACTAAAGATGCTATGGGCATAGCTCAGTGGTAGAGTATGCACTTAATGTGGACAAGGTCCTGTGTTGAATCCCCAGTTCTAAGAGAGAACGAGTAGGGTTATGGAAGAGAAAGCAGGAGAGAAATGCACTGCATAATTTCATATAATACTTCTCTTCAATTTTGTAATGGAAATATAGTTAGGGACTACAGCCCAGCCCATGCCCATATCTATAAGAACTGAAGCCAATTTTTCCATGCTCTGTCATATAGCAGGTGCCATTCTGCCAATTTTTGTGTATGTCTGGTACTGGGGAATTAATCCTGGGCCTTGTACATGTTAGGTAAGCACTCCAGCACTGAGCTACACTCCTAGCTCCCATTCTATATATTTAAACCTTGCTCTCACTTAACTCTCCTAGCAATTCTGAAGTTGAGCATATTTTCCCACATTTCAGATAAGGAAGTCCAGGGACTATAAGTGCCTTGCTCAAAGTCAGACAGCCATGAAGTTTAAATTCCTTTCAGAGATGGTTTGTATAATACAAATAACTGGCTTAGAAATCAGATACTATCTTTTTTAAATAAAGTAAATAATGTTGAAAGGCTAAATAAGAATATATATGCACATATATAAATGTAATAGATGCCTGATCACATGTTATTTACCCTCACCAATTTGTCCTTGTGTATCTGTCATCAGAAAGGTTTCCAGGAACTATCAAGCAGCAGAGAGGGTAGAATGTGTACTGGTTCACACTGCAGAGACTCCTACATCCTCCCCACTCCCAGCTATTCCTTTCCATAGGCAAATGGGAACTCTCAGGAAGTGGAGAAGGGAAGGTAGTGTCAAAGATTGCAAAATGGCACTGAAGTAGCCTAGATGGCTGGGCAGCTGGCTTTGCCTCTCCACCTGAATTTTCCCTCTTGCAGGTACTGCTGACTCTTGGTTCACTTTCTCAAAGTTTTCAGCTGAGTTTCTCTTTTCCAATGGGATCACAGAGCTTGGCATGGCTACAAAAATCTCCTTTGGATGTGTTATGTAACACCAGCTTTTACAGCTCAACTTCTTTTCTTCCTCAGCACTGTCCTAGATAATTTATATTTGCACAGCTATGAAAGATTTTGCTTCACACTATTTTAGGCATGTGTGTGTGTGTGTGTGTGTGTGTGTGTGTGTGTGTGTATTTGCACCTCAGGAGAATTACCTAATTGAAAAAGTGAGAAATAATTTCTCACAATATTCTTCCTTCCCCCATTTATTTTTGAGTTCAAAGGCTGGAGAATTTACCTCCAAAGTAGTAGCTATTTCCAGAATAAATCTGCACCCGGGTGGTGTCCTGAGCAGGGGATGCTGCTTCATTATCCAGAGTGAGAGTGATGCGGTTCCTTCGGGCGTTGATGCTAACCGAATGCCACAAGCCATCATTCAAGTTGCTGCCTGCAGAAGAAACAGGAAGGGCAAGTGTAGGGATGATTGATTTGGGGAGGTTTGGAATGAGTGGGCTCATTTCCCAGCCTGCTGTGGTCAATGTGCATGCTCAGCGCAGCCCCACCTCCCTTGCTTCAAACCAAACCCCCTAGCTGCTACTTGCCCATATTTTTTCTTTTTTACCACTTAATTCTATTCTCCTTTCTCCTTTTTTTTTTAAGCAGTCAAATCACTTCTGATATATTTGATTTAAAAAACAGGGTAAAACACAAAATTTTATATATATTTCAACCAAAGGTGTGTCCTATGTTAATTGATCTATTGATACATAATTGTAGAGGAAAAAGCTGAGGGAAAAAAACCCTCAACATATTATCAATAGTTTTGTCTTTGTATGGTATGGGTTACAGGCAATTTAAGTTCTTTCACACTTTTCTATGAATAACTTACATCCCATTTTTAGTGAACAGTAAATTTTTTTTCCTGCAATGTCGGGATGTAATCCTGGATTTTGTACATGCTAGGCAAATGCTGTGCTACTTATCTATGTCCCCAGCCTGGTAAACTGTTTATAAAGTGCATGAAGAAAGTTTGATTCTAGTGATGTGCCAGGCATGAGAGTGTCCTTTTAGACTAAGAGTACAAGCTAGTTCATGTCTAGATCTTTTCTGCAACTAATTATGTGACACTGCATTAATACCTACCTTCAATAATTTCTGATTGTTCATCTCTAAATATTATGTGTCATCATTAAAGGGATCAAATGTGATCATCAGGAAAATTCGCAAAGCATTTTGAAGCCATAGTTCATTTCTCTCCTGTTTGCTTGTCAAAGTCTTTGATGCACATTATGCTGCTTACCTGCCTTATTGAGGAAACTTTATTAGGAACTAGTCATGAGAGTTTCAACTATTTCTTCTGAAAAATTTTTTATCTATTAACGTTCTGTCCTGTTGGGATAAGGTGCTTTCTGACAGCAATGGAGTCATCTTAACTGATCGGGTCACAAAGAGTTGTCACACAAGAGCACACAGTTACTTTATTCACTTGAAAGAAATGAACGGACCAGTTTAGATGTGCATATTCAAGAATCCTCTGACTGCAGCCAGATGATAGGAGCTGGGAGGGATCAAGGCTGGAGGCAGAACTGACGGAGCTATTGCTTACAGAAATCCCTGGGGACAAAATGATAGATTCTCAGCCAAGGTAATGGGAGTGAAAATGGAGATCCACAAATGGATATAGAGCTATTTTTGCAGGAAAAATAGACCAGCCTCGGTAGAATCTACTGGAACCGTCCCTGAGCAGTCAGCAGGGAAAAAGGTACTAACAGACAAACAGCAGAGGTCTGCCAGACTCTCAGAGTGGCACATGCAGAGCTTCTGCCCCTGAGCTCTAGTTGGCTAGAGAAGGGAGACTGGCCCAGCACCAGGCATGGGACCCAGCTGTGTGTGCACCAGGCAGCCATGCCCCATCTGCTCAGAGCAGCCCAGATATAAGGGATCTCCTGCAATTTTTAGCCAGTTCCCTCAAAGTCAGTGTCTGCTGCAGCCCCGAACATCTGCTTGGAGTGGAGGGGAGAACCCAGAGGCTTCTCAGTCTGGTGGCCCTACTTTTTCCTAAAGGCAGCTGTTCTCAGATAAGGTCAAGATTTGGGTCCTGGCTACAGGGACTCTGCTAATGAGGTAGAGACTCTGTCAGGTGTATCCTTGTGATGAACACTTGACTTCTTTCAGGAGCCTTTGGGGGGCTCAGCCAACTGTAGGTCTTTTATTTTTTCTTCATTTACATATCATTTGAATATATCTGCATAACACAGGAGATTGCATTTGAAGGTAAACTACAGACTGTTTGGGCTGAGAGTGTTCAGTTAGTTCAATATGCAGAGTCTAAAGTGTCCCTAAAGGTCAAGTGTCCTGATAGGCATAGGACACAGTAAGGAAGAAGTACAGAGGCTGCAGGAAGTGTGCTGCTATTAGAGGTCTATCACCTCGTCATTTTTCAGTTGAAACTGAAGTCAGCATGACAAGAGCATTAGTTTATGTGCTGATTGTGGTCCCCACTCCTCCCCGTCTTTATCTCATCTGTCTGTTTGCCTTTAGTGCGATCACTTATTGAGGCTTTTTTTCTGTTGGTTATTTTCTTTCTTCCCGCCCCCCCCCCCGCCCCTCATTCTTGCAGTTGAGAGATGGAACCCCGAGCCTCCTGCATGCTAGGCAAGAAAGCATGGTACCACTGACCCACAACCCCAGTCCACTTGTGTATGTGTGTGTGTGTGTGTGTGTGTGTGTGTGTGTTGCATGTGTGTTTGTTGAGGGGTGTCTGCTTTTCTTTTTGATTAGAACTTGAATAATTCCTGGTCTCTGCAGGAGAAATATGCGTGAAACTTCAGCTCTTTAGAGGAAATATAATGTATCAATAGTCCTATTGTTAGTCTAAAAGGACACTCTGTGCCTGGCACATCACTGGAATCAAAGACTTACCTGGGGGGGGGGGGGTGAAAAATTCAGACACTTGGGTCTCACTGCAGGTTTATTAAGCCAGGTTTCTGAGAGTGGTTCCAGGCCTTGGACGGCTCAAAGATCCCTAAGATTCCACTCTACAGGTGGGTTCAGAACCATTTCCACTAGATTTCAGAATAGTAAAGCAAACAGCCAGAAGAAACCCAACTGACATAGGGGAGCTGACCCGAGAATCAATTCCAAGGCAAGTGAAATGGCATATTCCCTTCTAAAAATCTTCCCTTTCTATCTGGTCATTTCCCCCCAACTTCATTTTGTTATTGGACTCAAAATAACACCCCTAGACATTCTCCATTTAATTATTCATTAAGAAGACTCTTTAAAAAGTACAGTTTGAAGTGCTATAAACTATTCACAAATTAGGGAGAATCAATTCTATCACATTGCTTTCCTTCCAAACTTCCCTGAAATAAATAGCTTTAAAACAACAGCAGTTTTCAATGAGGAAACACAAAAGCAATATGTTTGAGGTCAGGAGTACCTACATGAAAAAAATGCCTCTGAAAGTAGAAAAGCAGGGGATTTAAGACCACGTAGGGGCAAAAAGTACTCGTGTGATTTGGGAATTGAGACTCGAAAGATGTCATTTGAGTTCTGGAAAGAGTTGGGTGATAACAAACACAGTTTCAGAACTTTTTAACTTTAAAGTTTTTAACTTCAATGTTGGATTTTATCTACCATTGTTAGACTGACCAAGTATAAAACTTGATTATACTTGATGGGGCTCAGAACTCATTACCCAATGTATAGCACCTTGCCATACTGAATACTTTGAGCCGACGGACACAGGAAGGGCATTTTATAAAAGCTGTCTGACTGTCCTCTGCATTCCTATGTTCTACCCCTCTTTCATGAGATGAGCAACAGACAAACATTCTTCTTCCCCAGGAAGGGCCATGGACACTAGAACCTTTCTCACAGAAAGCAAGTGAAAACGAATACAGTCTCTTTTTCCCTCATCTCTTAAAGACCCTCACAGCAGAGGGCTCCTAACCCAAATCTGGGAGAGAGGAATGCTGCACAGAGTTCAGGATGAATTTGAACAAGGAGCCTGGCTGAGTTTCCCATCTACCTACCACCATTGGATCAAATAATGGTAACAGACTTGGGTGCACTTGCATTTCCATGTGGCTGTACACTGTTCCCAACCTAAGAATAAGAACAGATCATTTTCTCTGGGTCTTTGGGTCTTCATTTCTGAAAGTTCCCATTTCACATAAAATTTTGATTTGATAAATTTGCTGTTTTTGTCATGTTCACCTATCTTCTATTATCAGAATGTTAGTCATGACCCTTGTGATGCATAAGGAAGAAAGATATTATTTTATGCTGGTACTTAGTCAATGTTAGTGATACAGAGGGAAAGAGGGCTTTCATATGTTTCTCATGGCTGCATAAGTTTGTACATTCTTTCTGGAATGTAATATACCAATGGTCTTCAAACACTACTCAGTCATAAAGAATAATAATATTATGGCATTTGCAGATAAATGGATGGAATTGGAGATTATCATGCTAAGTGAAATAAGCCAGTCCCCCCAAAAACAAAGGCTGAATGTTTTCCCTGATAAGCGGATGATGATATAGAATCTGGTTGGGGGGGCAGGTGAGAAAGGAATGGAGGATCTTTAGATTATGTAGAGGGAAATGAGAGGGGAGGGGGTGAAGGTATGAAAAATGGTGGAATGAGACAGACATCATTACCCTATGTACATGTGTGATTAACAAGAATGATATGAATGTACATATTGCACAACCATAGAAATGGAAAATTTTACCCCATACGTGTACAATGAATCAAAATGAAGTGTGTAAAAATAAAAAAAAATCTTATGAATATCATATCTCATTTTCCATGTTCTAGAGAATTAATCATAGAAGTACAAATGCTGAAGACAAGATATATGGTAAAGATTCTTCATGACGCCATTATTTATAATAGCGAAAGTTCAATACTATCAGTGTTTCCAATAGCAAGTTAGCCAAATCATGTATGGTACAGTCAAAACATGAAATGTACTTATTAGAAAAGCATAATATCCAAGAATGTTGTTGACATCCTGGCAAGTAAAAAATCCTGGCTAAACAGTTTGTTCTGAAGGTTATCTAAGGAGAAAATACTGAATGATAGAATCTCAGAGTATTTTTGTTTTTTCTTACATAGAGTACTGGCAATTTTAAAGTTTCTAAAATTAAACTGTGAAAATTTTGCACAATTTTGCAAAACTTTGCCCTTGTTGCTTCTCACAATTCCCAGAATTCAAACCAAGACATTGATATAAAAGGTTCCTTACAGAGAGAGTTAAATAGGATGCTCTATGCTTCCCCAGGAAGCAAATCAAGGCTTGAAGAGGTCTGAGCTCCATTCCCAAGATCAGGGAACAGTTTCTAATGCTGCAAATAAACTTTTGAAACACATCCCTATTGCAAAAATAGCTAAAAATACACATTATCAGTATTGAATGTGTACAATATGCCAGGCACTTTAAATGTATAATTGCTAATTCTCATGATAGTCTTGGAGGAAAAGTTTATTGTTCTTATATTGTAGAAGCCAACAGAGAAAGTAGAGTCTGCCTCAGGTCACGTGACTACTGAGAGGCAGAACCACATTTGAGGGAGATGTCTGACATCCTGGCTACGCTGCTTCGGTATAAGATGCCCAAAGGTAGCCCTGCCCTGCTCCTGGAATCACTGTGATGAGCAAGTGTCTCTTCAAAGTTTTCTTCTCTGCTACTGAATTTGACTTTCCATTTACTTTTATTTTATAACAGCTTTATTGAGATAGAATTCACACAATACATACTTTGTCTACTTGGAGTGTACAAATCAATGGATTTAGTACATTCATATTTATGTAGTTAATACAACAACTTAAAAATATTTTGTCATCTCCCAAACCCATAAATTTTATCTACCATCCTCCAATCTCCTCATCCCACACTTCACTCCTACTCAACCACAAATCTACTTAGTACCTCTATGGTTTAATTGCCTTTTCTGGAGCTTTCACAAATGAAACATAAAACATGTTCCATTTGTAACTGACTTCTTTTGATTTGCATTTATTTTTAGGGTTCATACATATAGTATGAACAGTGTACTTGTATGGCTGAATAATATTCCTTTGTATGGATATCCTACATTTTATTTATATATTCATTTGTTGCTGGAAAGTTTCACTTTTGTTTGTTATGAATAATGCTGCTATGCACATTTGTGTGCACATATTAATGCAGACATATGCTTCTCAGTTTTCTTTGGAATCCCAGAAATGCAGTTGCTGGGTCAAATAGAAACTCCATATTCAACCTTTTAAGAAACTACAACACCATTTCCAAAGTGACTGTTCCAATTTATAATCCCACTAGACAACTTTGATTTTAACAATACTGAATTCATACTTTGAACCTGTTTTTTGTTTATTGATTAATTAACTCGGTGTGTATGTATGTGTATGTTACTGGGGGTTGATCCTACGGGTACTCTTCTGCTGGATCTACATTCCCGGATCTTTCTATTTTTATTTTGATCCAGGTTAAGTTCCCCTAGTCTGGTTTTGAAATTGCAACCCTTCTGCCTCAGCCTACCAAGTTGCTGGGATTACAGGCATGTGTACTTCAGCTAATCTAGCTGCTAAAACTGATTAAAGTTAGTTTCAACTTTTGCATCACAAAATTCTTATGTAATTCTAACATTGGAATTATAGCTAATTACTATTAGTTCAAATTAATTTTCTCTTTCAGATAAAACACAACAATAGGAGCACTTAATATCTCTCTTAAAATTTTTTTTGTGAATAAAATTTTACATTAAGTTTAATAGTGAACATTTGATTAAACAGACTCAGTGAAGTTCAGTGATATGAGAGACGACTCTTCATAGAAAAGTGAGGTTTGGTTTTAAAGCAGAGTTTCTCAGGATTAACACTGGATATTTTGGAATGACTGGTTCTTTGTTGGAGTGGGGAGTCCATCGTATAACTGACCTGCAGATGCAGAGTAGCATCCCTTGTTCACTAGACATTGATAACCAGCCCTAGCAAGAAAAAGGTCTCTGAACACTGCCCAAAGTCCCCAAGCCAAGGGTGAGGGTGGGTGTCTGCGGAACTCTGAATCTCCCTTCACTGAGAACCCCTGGCTTAAAAACTAATTCTAAAGTTGTAGAGCACTGGCACCCTGACATGCTCCTGTGCTCTGGTGCACTCGCACCTTCTCTCTCTCTCCTCAGTCACATCCCTAAAAGATCTTCCCAATTCTATCTTCATCTTACTGTAGTAGCTCTTTTTGTGCTTCAAAGAAGTAAAAGCAAGATCATAATCTGTGTTGCAAGGTGTTAATGAAAATGAGTGTCTGTCCCAGGACGTATCCTCCAGGGCCAGCCATGGTCATCCACGTCCACTACAATCACAGACAAACATGTGGAGAGATACAGCCCAGGTCAGAGATAGTCCCTGAAAATTCTATTTTCAGTGCTGGAAATAATTGGTTACAGATTTCCTTGATGCTTTTATTTACCTGCTACCCCTTACTCAAGGCCCCTGCCACTTATAATTTCTAGGAATTTAGACAGATTTCTTAATCTATCTAAATCTGCTTTCTCATCTGTAAAATAGAAATGGAATTGACTGGCTTGACTTAGAAGTTTCAGCTTTATTGTCCCTAGAAAACCCAGTTCGGCTGTTTTTTCCACATCCTGTCATCTCTGCCCTTACTTAATAGTTCAAGGTAGTTTCAATTTTGTGAGAACAAAGTAGGGGATATATAAATAATTGAATAAGGCAATCTTAAAATGTCAATCACATTGTAAAAGAACATATTGCAATTATTAAGACCATTATATGCTATATCTTAGAGCCTGAGTTATGTTTTTCTTGGACATTTTTTGTCCATTAATTATCAAATTCTATTAACCCTTGTCTGCCCATGGTAGATAGAATTCACCTATCCTTTCAATTTTCCTTTTAAAATTTTATTCTACTGTTTCTCACTACAGCCTATTTTTCATGGTGCTCTCCTTCTTTTCCCCAAATCCTGCTTCCTTCTGGTACAGAGCACTTTGCAGACTGAACTAGACAAAAAGCAAGATTATTAGCGACCCCACCCCTAGTGTGAGTTATGCAGCACAGTGAATGACGCTCACACTGCTTATCTTGACAGTTTGTTCATTTTGTAATCAAGTCACTATCCATGTTCTCTCCATGTTATTTCCCAGTTTCCTACACAAATCCCTTACTCCAGCTAGTCAAGTGATTATGCTCCGAGTAAAAACACTTAACTAATCAGTACTTCTACTACCAGTCTCTGCTCCATCCAAATGCTGCCCTTCTAGTTTCCCCACTATCAAACCTATCTTCCAATCCTCCAAGGCCTAGGGTTTTGTTTTAGTGCACATCCTCCTAAGTTGTATGGATGGGGAGCCTATGTTTCTCAGCTTTCAACCATCATCACTTAGCATAATACAGAGCACATTAAAAGTGCCAAATGATTGATTGAATGAATAAATGAGAGAATGAAAAAGATAATAAATCAGGAAATGAATGAAATAGGTTATCGTTGACTAAACTAGTATTTACCAATTTCTTCTAAATTACTGTAACATCCGCTGTCTGATCTACTCATTTACATCATATTATTTACTGCTGTGTATTATTAATTAACATTTTGTCTATGTAAGTCTCCTTTCTCCAATGAGATTACAAGTTCTTGGGGTCAGAGTCTGAGTCATGGTTTGGTATCTCCCTCAGCATCAACAGAACGACATCCTGCCCTCTCCAAACAATGCTCATTGATTGATAGAGCACCAGGACAGCTGAATCTCCACTGCCAAATGTCAGCAGCAGGGCCCTCTCATGCACATTGCCAATAAATCACAGGTTAAGTCTTTTCTCATTGTTAAAGTCTGGCTCATATTTCAAGGTAACCTGGATCTGAAAACCCTTGGTCCATGTGTAAGGAGGAAAACATCTGGGATTGCCATCCACTGGGTTCTTTGATAGATACATTTGTGGTTGAACATGAAGTTATTCTTTTTTCTGGTACAGAACTGGAATACTTAGCTCCAACATCTACATGGTAGAAATTAAGCTCAACTCCAACTTGAAATGTCCCTGACCCCTTCACAATGCAACTCAGACTCTAGAGTCACGCACCAAATGCTGCTTCCTTTTTGCCTATCCTTCTTTAGTCACTGTGACCCAGATATCCTAAGCTCTTATGTAGTCTTCCATCTCTGGTTCTTCTGTTTCTCTTCTCTGATTGGAACATCCTTTCCCTCAATGCTTGTTTGTTCAAATTTTATTCATTCCACCGAACCAAACCACATTGTCCCCACCTCAAGAAAACCTTCTTTCTCACCCATTTTGCTTCTTCTTTTCTTTGCATCTGGGTATGAATTTTACTTCATTAAAAATGCCTCTATACCCTCCCTTCAAACTGTACCTACAAACTGCTGAAGTGAGGTGCCTCTACCTCCAGGTTAGGGTCTAGGACCAGCACAGAGAATATACTTCAAATAATTGCTGCATTAAAGGAAAGCAAAGCAAATTTTATGAGCACTGTGAAAGTGGAAAATAAGAAGTCAAAGGGAAGTGATAGCAAGTTTGAGTATTTGATTATTCTGCTCTCATAATAATAATCTAGCTCCCTCAGTTCCCAACTGAGTAAAAGAGTAACACAAGTGAGTTAGGAAATAAATGTTTCCATGGTCATTATCCAGAATGGAAAAAATTGGAGATAACTAAGAGATCACTACTTTGGTAAATATTTTGAACCTTTGTTTGATATTTTAAAGCTTAGACAATTGCATTTTTCAGCTTTGTATGAAATGGAATGCCACATTACATATCTGTCTTCTACAACTCGAACTCTGTGCTCAATCAGACAACTTGTTGTGACATTCATGGCCCTGTGGCTATCTGTTTATCTGCCCTTGCTAATGGAATTTTCTCATCAATATTATCTTAGCTAAAACACAGAGGCATTGATGACAACTTAATTGAAGCAGAGGATGAAGTTCACAGCCTCGTCATGTTTACGTGATGTGCAGATGGTGGCTAGTCACAAATGGCTTATATGAAAAAAGGCAATATTTGAGGAACAGCTCTAATTGCAGGGCTGTAGTCTATAACCATCTGGTTGCCAGTGTTAATCAGGGTGAGTACTTCCATCCTGCAAGATGCAGTTCTCTAGGCCATTTTCCTACCTCTTGGAGCTCCACTGGCCTATATTTTATTAATACTTCCCCCGAGTGTATCTTATACCTATGTTTGACAAGTTCTGCAACATATAATTGTTCTAACATGAATGTTTGTTAAATATCACTATTTTTTAGTGTTAAAATTATATCTTTCAGAAATGTTTGGGAGGTCAACTTAATTGGTTTATTCATTCAGTCACTCACACCTACAGTAAGTCGTTACCAAGGACTTGTGGTAGGCAAGCTGTTAGCATGGGCCTTGGGCTAATAATGGTGGGCAAGACAGATAGTGTTCTTTCCCCATGGTCCTTACATTCTAATGGCGAGATCACATTAAACCACTAATTATATGACATGTAATTAGGATATCTGGTTTCAAATTGAATTGTGTCTTCCTAATATTCACTTTGAAGTTCTTGAAATATGGTTAAACAGAGAGATAGGACATTTTTAAGTTATTAATGTAAAATGGCATACATAGAGGAAGAGGAAAATAGGACACACACACATGCAAAGAAAGAGGACAACATGGAAACACAGGGAGGAGATGACCATCTACAAGCAAAGACAGAGACCTCAGGAAAAAATCAACCCTGAAAACACCTTGACCTTGGATTTTTACCCTACAGAAGCATGAGAAAATAAATTTCTGCTTAAGTTACTTAGTTTATGTTTTATTACGTTAGACCTAGAAAACTAATACACACATGTATATACACATACTTGGAACAAAAGCTGCAAAGAACAATCAGAAAATTAGAAAAGGGACACCTGGCCTTCTTTGGGAAAGTTTCTTTAAAAATTATCAATTGAGATAAAATCTACAAGATGGGATGGTATTGGCCATAGCTGCAGGGTAACAATGTAAGCAGGTTCAATGTTAAATAGCCATCAAATAACATTCATTAAGGCTGATTCCAGTTATCACTAGAATCACATCATAGCTTGAGTAGAGGAAGAGGAATACACCTCTTCAACTAAGACGTCTTTTCCATGGCATCTGGTTGGTGTATAGCTCTTTTCTAGCCAGGATTCCCACTGTTTGGAGATTTTGTTTCAACCCAGGTAATGGGCTTCCACCTTCTGTACTTCTATACGGTGGTGCCCAGATGTCAGGCTGAGATTTCTTAGTTTGAAGTTTCCTTCCTCTTTTTCCTGGAGTTCATTCCATTTATGCTGAGACCATGTCCATAAAGTGCAGACTCATTTTTTAATCCTGAAAGTTCCAGTCTGCATGTGATGCTTCTAATGACAACAAGGCAGTAACTGTTTTACTAGGAAGCTCTAGGTAAATGATTCTGTAATAAAACATCCAAAGTTGTCTCTGCCATTTGTCCTTACTGCTTCTGAAATGAAATAAACATATACAAACCCTCATCTATAAGAAATTCTGTCCCATCTTCAGACTCTTATCATGTCTCTGCCTTGTTTTCTCTGTATAAGAAATAGCTTTGTCACCTACAAGTGTTCTGTTATTACATAGTTTGAAGATTCTACATTCTCTTATACTACTTTAGCAACACAAACACACACACACACACACACACACACACACACAGAGTTTTCAAGTATGATTTAAAGAGAGTGTAATGGTTTTGACCTTGAATATCCTCCAAAGGCCCATGCGTTGAAGACTTGGTCCCCAGTTGATGAGTCCAGTGGAAAGTGGTAGAACTTTTAGAAGATGGGATCCAGTTGAAGGAAGTTAAGTCACTGGTCGGGGGCATGTCATCATAGGGAATATGGGGACCCTGGTACCTTCTTCTCTTTGCATCTCTCTCACCATCAGGTGAGCAGCTTAAATCCACCACAAGTTCTCCTCCATCTTGCATTACCTTGGCATAGATTCAAAGCCATTGCCCAAGTGATCATAGACTGAAACATCTCAAATTGTGAGCCAAAATAAGTCTTTCCTCCTTTAATATCTTGGGTATTTTTGTTCCAGGGACAGAAAACTGGTTAACGTAGGTTATTTTAAAAAATCTCGGGAGGGGTGATTTATACCTATTATCCCAGTGACTCAAGAGGCTATGTGTGGCAGGAGGATTGGAAATTCAAAGCTAGCCTAGGAAACTGAGTGAGACCTTATCCCTGTCTCAAAATAAAAACATCAATAAATAAAAGGGGCTGGAGGACTGGGATGTACCTCAGGGGTAGTGTATCCATGGGCTCCATCTCTAGTATCACAAAATAAACAAAAACTTAGATGTGTATTCTAATTTTCCACTGGTCACTGAGAAGCATATGAATAACCTCTAAGGGATGTACAAGCATATCAGTTACATAAACCATGGCATCAAAGTGGCAAAATATATCAGAATTTAAGGAGATGAGAGGCATTATTTCTGGTAAGGGGCTTGGCCCTGGGTGTTCCAAATTAAGTCCATTTATTCCATTTTGAAAAGAAGACCTTAAATTTGATGAATTCCTTAAAAGTAGTAAAGGCCCTCCATTCTTCTCTTACCTCCCACCCCCTCCAACCAGATTCTCTATCATCATCTACTTATCAGGGGAAACATTTAGCCTTTGTTTTATGGGGATTGACTTATTTCACTTAGCATGATAATCTCCAATTTCATCCATTATCTGCAAATGCCATAATATTATTCTTCTTAATGGCTGAGTAGTATTCCATTGTATATATATACCACAGTTTCTTTATTCATTCATCTGTTGAAGAGCATCTAGGTTGGTTCCACAATCTAGCTATTGTGAATTGAGCTGCTATAAACATTGATGTGGCTGTGTTACTGTAGTATGCTAATTTTAAGTCTTTTGGGTATAAACCAAGGAGTGGGATAAATGGTCAAAAGGTGGGTCCATTCCAAGTTTTCTGAGGAATCTCCACACTGCTTTCCAGAGTGGCTGTACAAATTTGCAACTCAACCAGCAATATGAAAGTGTGCTTTTTCTCACAGCCAAACCAACATCTATTATTATGTGTGTTCTTCATAATAGCCATTCTAATCAGAGTAAGATGAAATCTTAGAGTTGTTTTAATTTGCATTTCTGTAATGACTAGAGATGTTGAGCACTTTTTCAAATATTTATTGATCACCTGTTCATCCTCTTCTGTAAAGTGTCTGCCCAGATCCTTGACCCATTTATTGATTGGGTTCTTTATATTTTTGGTGTAAAGTTTTGTATGTTCTTTATAAATTTTGGAGATTAGTGCTCTATCTGAAGTGTGTGTGGTAAAGATTTTCTCCCACTTTGTAGGCTCTCTTTTCACATTATTGATCATATCCTTTGCTGAGAAACAGCTTTTTAGTTTGAGTCCATCACATTTATTGATTATGTAGAGGAAAATGAGAGGGGGAGGGGGCAGGGATAAAAAAATGGTGGAATGAGACAGACATCATTACCCTATGTACATGTATGATTAACAAGAATGATATGAATGTACATCATGCACAACCAAAGCAATGAAAATTGTTACCCCATATGTGTACAATTAATCAAAATGAAATCTGTAAAAATACAAAAAAAAATTTAAAAAATCAAACCTCACATGTGCCACTGTGTATTAGAAAAAAATCAAAAGATATTCATCGGCCATATGCACAGAAATAAAATCTGTTTGCTAAATTAAAAAAAAACAGTATGTGAGTAATAATAATATTACCTATCTTGTACCTATAGGGTTAAATCAAACTTACGTACAGAAAGTCATAGTTAGCATTGTATCTTAGCATACTATGAGCCCTCAGTATGAATCTACATCATAATTAATATTATCCCATAATACTAATTTTTCACTCAGTAATTTTTATGAGCTTAGACAAGTGACTTCAACTTCACTCCCCTAGGTTATTCATCTGTATGAATAGTAGTAGCAACACACTTGCCAAGAGGATGTATGGAGAAAGAAGCACGAGATTGGAAGAGAAGTGCTTTTTATACCATGGAGACAAAGGTTGGGGTGAGGAAGTGGTCTGCCCCTGGGTATGGGCATCAAGGGGATTCTTGTCTATAGAGAGCTGAAAGACAATAAAAACAACTAAAATTTAAAAATAAGAAATAAAAAATAAAAATAATAAAGGAGACAGTTGACTTACAGTTTTTTATTTTTTGGTTTTTTTTTTTTGAGAACTTATTGAAAGGGTTAGAAGGGGCTTCAGTGATTCTCAATCTGCACTCCATTTAAAACAGGAGGCCAGGTGCAGTGGCACATGCCCATAATCCCAGTGACTGGGGAGAGTGAGACAGAAGTATGGAGAGTTCCAAGTCAGACTCAGCAACAGCAAGGCGCTAAGCAACTCAGTGAGACCCCTGTCTTTAAAGAAAACACAAAATAGGGCTGGGGATGTGGTTCAGAGGTTGAGAGCCCCTGAGTTCAATTCCTGGTACCCACCTCCCCACCAAAATAAATAAATAAAATAAAACAAACCAGGAGGAACCTGAGGTTTGTCAGAGCAAGATTGATGCCTGCCATGCATCTGAGCAGTGCCCAGGTAAGCTGAAGCCTGGCCAGTAAAACCTCATCAGCCTCTTTGCTCAGACTCTCTCTTCAGTGGGGAGGTAACATTTTGTGAAGCACTACATTTTAAAACTATCTTTAGACTGACACTCCATACTTCTTTTTTTCCTATTCTTACTGCCTTGTATTCTCTCAGAAGAAAACAAAAATAAGAAATGTCAGCTCACTTTCAAAATAATTATAGCAGTGCTAATTTTCTTTTTACATTATTTAACATTTTACATGACATTCAAAACATTTTCCCCAGTCTTCCTAAGAAAATGAACCAGGTGGTCTCCTACCTTTATAAATGCCCTATTTTCTTAGTAATTCAGATTGACATGGACATCACCAATCTCAATTGTAAACACTTTTCTAAGATTCTTCAAAATGACAGCCATTTCCCTCATTAGAAAATGTACTATGCTGAGCGCAGTGGTGCATGCCTATGGTCCTAGAGGTTCTGGAAGCTGAGGCAGGAGGACCCTGAATTCAAAGCCAGCCTCAACAACAGTGAAGTGCTAAGCAACTCAGTGAGATCCTGTCTCTAAATAAAATAAAAAATAGGGCTGGGAACGTGGCTTAGTGGTCAAGTGCTCCTGAGTTCAATCCTTGGTACCCCCACTCCAAAAAAATGGACTATGGTATGTATTGCTCAGAGAGAGCAGATAAGAATTTTGAAAGATCCTCAGGATCATATGATCATTGTGAAGGTGATCTCCACTGTACATGGTATTTCATGATAAGCAGCGAAGAACAGGAAGTTCAAAATGCGTAAAGCAGAAAGCTGAAATATTATTTCATTCATTAAAGACTTGCCTAAACAAATTTTCTGATTCCTGAGGGCCAGGGTCATGGTGGATATCTTCTTTGAAGATATTATCTGTTTCCATGCAGTCCCTGGATTTCCATATAGGGCAAGGAGCACTGAGGTGTTTAGAGTGGGAAATGCTGTATAATATAGGACAAAATCCTTGAAAGCAGATAGACCTTTGAGGGAGACTTCAGTCACTTACTGCCTTAGTTCTCATTTTAGATGATAATCCTAGTGCAGAATCTATATTATGAGCCAACTATATCTAAAACACGTGATACATATAATACTCAGTGAATATTTGTATTTACTAATATTTAGCTACATTTAATTTGTTTTATATTATACCAAAAACTTCTCTAAAGTATACCAGAAGTTGATAAAGACAACGGCTTCCCCATGTTGTGTGAATCCCACTTAAGAAAAATGCTTGTGAAAGAAACAATGATAGATCCTAAATAGCCCATTCTTCCTTGTAGCCTATTGCATATTTGTTTGTAGAACTTTCGTCTAAAGCAGTGTCTCTTTTTGTATGAGTTACTTAAGCTACTAACAGTATAAACAATGAATATGCATAGCAACAGGATATAGTGGAAAACCATCAAATGGAAATCCAAAGGAAAGGCCTTAGGTTATCATCCTCTTGGTCCCTTAATTTACCTTCTAATTCTGTTTCATTCTATGTTTTGTGTTGGTAGAATAACTATGATCCTGTTAGTTTCATAAGATCCCCCCACCCCCACGTCTCAATCGTATAGGACAACTACCTGACCAGCAGGAGATCTGAAATGGCTCTTGGTTCCACCCCTACATCGCTGACAATGAAATGAGGTCCTCAACCTTTCTTGCTACCCACTGTGTAAGACTTTCAAGAAAGGAGACAACAAAAATAGAAAATGAAGGAAAATACAAAGGAAGGCTTGTACTATTCTTACCAAGTCCATGACCAAAAACAACTAAATTCAGATGCTTTCTATTTTAAGGATGTGTGGATATATTTATTTTTCAAGTCTCCTCTTTAGCTGCAATATAAAAAAATTCCAAATATACTGCCCCCTCCAAGCATGTACTCTGTACATAGCTCCCAGTGAAGGTGCCAGACATCCATGCGCTGACCTTTCCACAGAAATTAACTTCCAGTAGATCCAGGATGTTAGAAACATCAGACCTAGTCAAAAGCAAATCTTTTAATATCTGGATTCCCTAATAAAATATCGTGCTGTATTACATTTTATGTGACAACCATATATCAAGGGTAGCCCTGTTGGTCTTCACAAAGTTTTAGACAATAGCCATTACATTTACATTGTTTATATGGAATTTTCATCTCATAAAACCGATATGATCTCAAATGCTTTCTAAAGAGGTTTCTTCAGAAATCTAGAAAAATTTTTTCTTGGCAGTCTCCCTGTCTCCCAAGTAGGAAAATGCCAGAAAACACAAACCCTTGAGCCATTTGAGAGACAAATTAAGAATTTCAGTGCAAAATTTCCCAAATGCAGGAAGTCCTCTTTAGGGACAGAATGATGCAAGAGTTTTCTGAGAGAGATGTCAGGAACTTCAAGCAGCACTTTTTTAAAAATTTCCTTTCACTTGTTTCAATATTTGAGAGACAGGTCTAAAATAACTGATGATTTTTCCCTCTTTATAGCTGGATAAGGTGGCAGTTCGTACCAGCCTCTCTCTCAGTCATAAGTGCATGTTAATGGACTGACATGTGCTTAATAATACAGGCTGCACCTGGATTCTTTAGAGCCAAGAGCCTCCAGAGCCTGTACTATATTAAAACTGCATTTTTGACCTGAGGCCTACAAGTCTCTCCACTCAAATATCTCACCGATTAGAGAGAAACAGCCCAGTGCCAGCCCACATTTTTCTTCTCCGGATAAAGAGGATTGAGGTTTAACTTTTATAACTCTGAACATAAAAAATATAATTCTAAGTGATTAACTCATCACATTCCTGGACATCTAATAAGTTTTATAAAATGCCTCTGATTGCACAAATTTGCTCTTAGCTTTAATGATACTATGGAATAAGGCCCCTTCTCATGATAGACCTTGACTTAGTATGGAAGAAAGGTAATTTGTTAAGAAGTTCTCAACACTACTAAGTGAGATATAGCATACTTTGTAATGACCATCACAGTCTTGTGAAGTAAATTCTTTTTGGTGCATGTGATGGATAACTTCTAATACCTACTGACTCACTGGCTGAACAAGACACCATCCAAAAAAGAAGAAGAAGGAGATGGAGAAATTCTGTTAGAGGGTATCAGTAGACAGTACCTGTAAGGATTTCAGCTACTTGTTCTGTCATTTTCTGAATCACAAGTCTCAGGATTCCGGCCTCCAGGCTGAGCAGCAGGGTCCCCGAGGCTTCAGACATCTCTGTGGACAGAAGCAGACCATCCTTGTTCCATGTTCGAAACTGGAAACTCACTGAGAGCCCATCAATTTGGGGGGTGCCGGGCAGCAGCAAATAACTGCTGCTGGAGTTGACAAATGTGATGGGAACAATTTGTGGTTCGGAGCAGAAAAAAGTGACATTGCCCTGGAAAACAATAAAAATCAAACATATAAAAGCCATTTTTTATTCCACAATCTGACAGCTGATATAAACAACCACCTGGAGCTGACCTTAATTTCAGGATCATTCCACATCCAGCTGCAAGATCTTAAAGGAAAAAATATGTCAGTTTTGCTCAGATATACTCGAAAGATTGTTTTCCATTCCTGTTTTAAGGATCACAGTGCTATCTGCAAAGAGGGCCATCTGAGTCTCCAGGAAGATAAGGGGATGGAAACATCAACATTTTCTAGGGAACCAAAGATATAAAAATAATTACATTCACTCGTTGGATAAATCCATATGGCAAGTCAACTATTTGCCAAGCTCTGGGATGGCTTTTAAAGAGAAACACATGGACAGAACTTTGTTAAAAATGTGGGTTGTGCTAAAAGAGAGGTAGATACCAGCTCCCAAGGGACCTGGGTAGAAGAAATAACTGGACAAGGAAAACAATCACAGGGAATCGATGTTTGCATGAAAGGAGGTGGGGACAAAGGGGAGTGAGTGAGCCTTGGCTGGTTTTCTCCAAGAAGCACAGTGTATGAAAAAGCTTGGAAAAGTTGGCAAAATGGCACCCTGGGAATTTCAGAGAACGTGGCATTTCTAGTAGGGCAGGAAGTGCCAGAGAGCATGAAGGAGGTGAGGCTGAAAGGAGAATTAAGGCAGAGTTTGAAAGTCCTTTTGTGCTTGCCCAAACTTTCTACTCCAATGTAGATGACGTTGGTCACATTTTAAATTTGGTAATAGTATTTGCAATAGCATGAGGTAGGAAGTGAGTGAATATTGTGTATAGAGCAGAACCAGGAAGAAGAATAAGAATATTCTTTGTATAATAAGGGGAAAATGTGTCCAAGTCTCTATGAGAATGACTAGACCATTTCTACATTATAAAGTTATAAGAAATTAAAAACACAAATCTGTGTACTCAACCAAGCCATGGGCTGTAGTGATTTCTAATAGATGGGTAAGGAGAAAGCCTGGAAAACCTTATAAATTGCAAATAGGTGTTACATTATGAGAACTATTTGAAACTAATATCACAGACTCCATAGCCAATGACATCCTACTTTCCGTCCCTGCCATTTCTCTCCTTTAGGCTCCAAACACTAAACTGCACAACAAAACAGTGAGCTCTATCAGATAAACTCATCCAGATACCCATACACACATCACATTCCTTGTAAATGCTTCTTTTCAAGGCCACTGAGCAAGATGCTCGGTTTGACCTTTCCTAGCCTGCTCCATCAGCCAGCACCATATAAAGAAAAAAAAAAGGGGGAGGGGTAGGATTCTGCAGAAAAACACCCTAACTTGAATGGCTGCCGAAATTTAATTTCCGCTGAGATGGCCAAAGAGCAGAATTAGACACTAGACCAGCTGTCAATCTTACAGCAAGTTAATGGATCAAATTCAATAACCTCTTTCCCAGGAAAGCATCTGTAGGTCTCAACCATGTTTGTTTAAGACAGACTTGTATTCCTGAAAATACTTATCCTCAAAGAAACTTCTACCAATCACTAGTACATTTCTAAGAAGCCATTCATCAGTGACACTGCTCAAGTATATTCTTGCATGAATCATTTGTTGTAATTGTTTAGATGTTTTCTTCTCTTCATATTAGATTCCCATAAGTGAATTAATGAGTCAAAGGATAACACTTTTGGTATGCATCAAGAAAATGCCCACAGATTAGACTGCAGCACCATGTTGAATAGTAGACTTAGTGATTCCACATATATCTAGTGAATTCCGCACAGAGATGTCATAATCTATTATAGTATCAATTTAAAGAATATACAAAAATCTCAGCTATTTGGTAGGCTGAGGCAGGAGGATTGCAAGTTTGAAATCAGCCTGAGTAATTTAGCAATATCCTGTCTCAAAACAAAGAATTTAAAAAATGCTGGGGATGTAGCTCAGTGACAGAGTACACTTTGGTTCAATCACTAGCACCACAAAAATAAATAAATAAATAATAAATAAATAATAAACAAACAAACAAACAAACAAACATATGAATAAATAAAGGACACACAAACTAGGCTTAGAGAAAGTAAATAACTTGAACAGTGACAATGTGAGGGAACATGTATTTTTCAGACTGTGAAGACTTTGCATTTAGACACCACCTTGGTGCACCCTTCTGTGTTCTTGGTGCCACCATGTTTACAAAAACTACAGACTTCTGCACATTATCTCATCACTGTTTTTATTTGAATTTTTTGATTTCTGGTAAATTTCCTTTAAAGAATGAAAACATCCCTACTGATGATAAACTAATTTTGTCAGGGTTGTCTTTAGAAGCAAAAATCATGAACACTTTACAGAGAAGGTAGGAGATAATTGTAACTTTTATTTCCTTTTTCTTTCACTGAGGTCGGTATCACCTCCTACCATAACAAATTTGCCAGAATAGAACTGTATCCAAAATTTGAGTCTGTGTAAAAAGAGTAATGGTTAGGAAGCTGTAAGGAAGATGAAGACAAAGGATGATGAAGTTATAAAAACCCCCCTTGCAGTTATTGATTTGAAACTTTAAGTTCAGTCCCAACCCAAGTCCTCTTCTGAGTGCTTTCAGCATGACAGTCTTGGTACTCTGGCCTCAGGACAGTAGAAAACTGGAAGAACTGAGACTCTCATTATTTGATCAGTTCACTGACAAGTCCTGACAGCTCCCTTTCCTGTCTCCCTTCATCCTATTTTTTAATGGCCTCAACTGCTTGAGAACTATGGAGAGGGGTAGCTCAGAATCTAAAATTTCCCTGGATTAGACACTTGGAACAAGAACATCAAGTAATTGCCTTCAGGGATTCTTACTGGCTTAGATAAAGCCATGAGTGGTGATCAAAACTTTGCTCAACAGGGTGTAGGGAAACTTTTGAAATCCACTGGGTGTGCTCTCTGTCCTTGGCTGTTTCCCTGGCCCCTTGTAGTTAATTGTAGTTAAACTCTCCATGTTTCATAAGACACAGGAGTCTTCCCTGTCCAAAATGAAGTTACTCTCAATTGGAAGAACTAAATCCTTAGTGTGCGATGTCTTTCCTGACAACATTCACCCAGTTCTGGTTGAATGAAGGTCTTCAACATCTGACTGAAGTTTCTGGTCTAGACTACCATGAGGCTCTCCAGGATGACAATTGCCTCAAGTCTCTAGGTGCCCTTAGTAGGGGCCTCTCTTTCTTCCCAAGATGACATTTCTTAGGAACATATATTTTTCTCATATGTGCCTAAAATTTGTCTCTATTAAGGGACTGCAAACTAAAGGCAGAGGAAGAGAAGATTCAAACTTTTTTGTATCCTGCTGCCCCCTTGAGCTGGAACATATCATCTCAACTTCTCCTACCCTCAAACTAGAATTTATGCCATCAGATCCCCCAGTTCTCAAGCTTTCAAACTCAGACTGAATCACACCACTGTTTATTTTATTTTTTTCCTTGAGTCTTCAATTTGGAAGTTGCAGAACTAGGACTGCCCAGCCTCCATAAACCGATGAGTTATTTCCTATTTATTATTAATATATATATAATTTATCATTTACATACTACATATTTATTGTAATAAATAAAAATATAAATTGAATTTATATTAATATACTATATATTATAATTTAGCTATGTTAATATATAATAATTTATTTTTATATAAATATAATATTAATAATAATAATAATATATATGATTGATATATATGTATATCCTGATTCTTTTTCTCTAGAGAAAAATGACTAATACAAATAGTAATGGGGGAGAAGAAGAAAAGCAAACTTATTCATGATAAATTTACAGATATCATTGATAGAAAGTGCTGGTCAGACAAAATGGGAGGGTCAAGTGTGGTTCCCATTTTCCTCTGCTTGTAGAATGGACTTCAAACAGGAAAGAACAGATGTCTCTTGATTGATGATAGACCAGCACCTGCCTTGGTTGGCATACCCTGGTCACTAGCACCACACCAATAGAGTGTGAGGATACACTAATAGCAAAAAAGCTCTTAAACATGCTCAACCTTTTCATTTTGCATTGTTTCTATGGTAACCTGACTCCTAAGCACACTTGAGTCTTCCTCCCTGCACCAGGAGTGACCTCTCCTAGCTCTTCACATACCTTTGTATGTGAGCCCCAGGGCTCAGTGAACCTCTTTTCTTGTTCACACCTGCACCTTTCCCAATACCCCCCTCAAGGTGACTACTTTTCTACTGGCATTCCATGGTATGTGTACCTGCAGAAATTTATAATATTTCTTATAATATGGTTTATAATAATCAGATGCTTTTTGACAACTGCATAAGCCTTACATAATAGGGCATCTGTAATTTGGTATGGAGCATTTTGCCTTTAATTCTGAAAAGAAAGTGAGAGTGTTGGAATCTAAGCAGAATGGATTCTTTTTATGAATATTTACTGGGAAAGCTGTACATTCCCTCTGATCCTCATTGTGTCCTATTGGGAGAATGACAACAGGATTGATTTAGGATGACATGAGACCATGAACAAGGTGTACACCATTGCTCCTATCTTGTTCTGTGTCCCCAGGCTTGCCACTTTTCTGGATGACCAGAAATGAGTCATTTCCAGAACCTCCATTTCCTTTTTGTTGACCTAAAACTGTTGGCAACGATAGCTCCAGGATTCGCTATGGTTTTCTCATTCTTGGGTGTCTCAGAATGAACAATCATAACCTTTTTATCTAGCTTTTCTTTGGAGAGGGATTAGGCATCATCTTAATCATTCTTTTGTTGGCATGATAATTATAATCAAGTATTTACATTTAAAAAGGCTTTTCCCATAAATGATCAAAGCACAAAAAAGGAGACTTAAAGCCTTCTCTTACCAGTTCCTGTCTCAGTGCAGAAAATAACCTGAATCAGTAAAAGTGTTAATGATATATTTTTAAGTAAGTAGAAAACAATATAAAATTAGAAGCCCAATGTTTAGCAGAGTAGGACAACCAATTTTTGACTATCTATTCTTCCTCTTCCCTTCTCTATTCCCTGGAAATGTACTCTAAAATAGTTCTCAAAAAGAATGCTAGGTTAATGCATTCTTTACTGAACTGTGGAGTGACTGAAAGTTTACTGGAGATGATAGAGTGAGAGAAATTATCTAAAGGGTTCTGGTCCATGGCCTGTTCAATGAAAAGCGGAGGAAAACAATGAGACCGAAGGCAGATGGTGAACAGCCCCTTCCTTCCAAATGTATCCAGGCCAATTGTGCCACCAAATCTGAAGGGTGTCAAATGCTGAGTGAAAGCTAATAAAACTCATCCAACTAAAAGCTTTTGTCTGTGACAGAGGGGCTCATCAAAAAGGAGATCTTACAGTAATAACATAATTATAGCCATCTCATGACTGATGGGTGGGAGTATCATGACAGTGGCTTTCCTTCTTGAAGCCTTTTGACAGGGAGAACTCGATACCATTTAAGTCTTTGTTAGGTGACTACAGAATGAATCAAATAAATTGACACTTATATTTTATACGTAAGGACCAAGTTCAGAAGATGCTGCTCTGCTGACAGACACAATAATGAAACATCACAGTGAGCTGAACATAAGTGAATAAGAGAAGGAACAGAGTGAGATGTGTTTGGGCAGTGAGATAAAGGCCCTCTGTGTTTGTAGAATATTCCTTAATTTAAAATCCAGTACAGGTTCATTGGTTACCAGATATTTTAGCCACGTCTGTATTCATGGCATAAACGTCAAAACTTATTAGGTTAGAAAACAGAACTAGCAGAACTAAGAAGAATGATGCTCTTAAATGGGTTAATGGGAACTAATACACAGCTTCATAATTAAACACATTCCTTTCCTTATTTTAGTTGAGGTTGTTGATGAATATGACCAATTTCAGACCTTTCCAGCAAAAGATAATTGCTCCTGAATTTTCTACTTAGCTGTTTGCCCTTTACCTTATATTTCTGTTAGGATCCACTCTCTTTCAATTTTTTTTACCCAGTTGCCAACCTTGGGTTGGCCTCATAGTCTATGGTTTATGGTTAATGTGAGTCATTCCTGGTGAATTACTTATCAGTATTTCTCATTCATTGGCATTTTTCCTCCAAATTTTTGCCAAGTAGTTTGAATTTGTAAGGACATTCTGTTTTGAAAAAAATTTATTTGTTCCAATTAGTTGTACATGACAGTAGAATGCATTACACATTTTGGTAGATCATACACAAATAGAGTATAATCTCTCATTTTTCTGATTATTCATATTGCAAGATCACATCAGTCTCTGGACTCATATCACTCCCCCAAAGACCTCTAGTACCACCTACTATTAGTGACTCAAACCATTTAGATATATGGAAGACTCTAAGACATTAACATTTGTTCTGGTTTAAATGATAACCAAAACATAAGAATTATAAATAAATGTGAAGAGCATACAAAGGCAGTAGTTTCTTGTCCATATGAAAAAGATGGATATCCCCCATTGTTCACCACTTGCAGGACTTCATTTCACCACCTCCAACACTGCTCGCCAGTTTGGTACTAAGACTCTGGTCTGTGTCATGGTTTGGACCTAGAATGCTCTCCAGAGGCTTATGTGTTGAAGGCTTGGCCCTAAGTGCAACAATGTTCAGAGGTGGAGCTTTTGGGTCCTTATTGGACAATGAGGACTCTGTCCTCATCAGCAGATTAACACTTTGACAGCATTATTGGAGGTGGAACCTAGGTGAAGGAGTGGGTCCTTAGGGCTACACCTTGTCCCCTGTCATCTCTTCATCTCTCTTTCTCTCTCTTTTTCCTGTTTCCATGAGCTGAGCAGCTTTCTTCCTCCACATCCTTCTGCCATAACGTTCTCCCTAATCTCAGGCCCAAACAATGGAGCTGGCCAACTGTGGCCTGAAACCTCTGAAATCATGACCCAACATAAATCTTTCCTCTTTTAATTTATTCATATCAGGCATTTTGGTCACAACAATGAAAGGCTAGTTAATACAGAGCTCAAGTCAACTGGGAAGAATAGAAAAGGGAAAATGACCACTCTGTTGGAAAAGGGCCTATGATCACAGATCAAGGTAGGATTGTAATCAGTCATGAACAAAGCCTGGTGACAAAGATGGAAATGGGAGGAAGGTGGGCCAGAGAAAGGGGTGGGCCAGAGAAATGGACAGGGTGGGTGGACTACCCACTCTCACTGAGAATGCACACATGTCATCATGGGAAAGTCCTGTTCCATCCTTCAGTAATCATCTCTGAGTGGGGCTGATAAGTCCAGTACAGCCAACTACAATTTTTAAGACCCCAAGATAAAATAGCAGACCCAATTTGAAGTTTTGCTTACCTTGACTGGTTTCAGTTTCCTAAATGTACCACTTCCAAGGGTTATGTTACTGTGCTGAGCTGTTATTTACAAAGAATTTTTATTGTGGATGTTTGTTTTGTTTTTAATCATCATCCAGACATCACAACACCCTGGTGAGTAAAAAATAAAGCTAGCAGTGCAAGGCTGAGCTTCAATCACTAGGCATCAAACAAAGCCAATCAAGCATTTATAAGCTGGGGGAAAATGATCTTGATTCAATCTAATTTGTGGAAAAGATTTCAAAGCCAGTTCTTGATTTTCCAAATGAGTACAACCATTTCTAATTTGATTTGTCTGAAAACTACCAGGACTCACTGGCATGCTATCAGCAAATGTAGGGGCAAGACTGCCCTGTGTGTCAAAGCCATTTCCCTGATTCACAAACTCAGAGAGAGTAGGGGATTAAATTAAGGCTCTATTTAATTTTTTATTTGTTTGTTTTTAAAATATTTTTTTAGTTGTAGATGAACACAGTACATTTATTTTATTTATTTATTTTTATGTGGTGCTGAGGATGGAACCCAGTGCCTTATGTGTGCTAGGCAAGAACCCTACCACTAAGCCACAATCTCAGCCCTCTATTTCATGTTTGAAGGAAAAGAGACTCCTTCATGTTAGTATTTTTTTTTTCAACAGATATCTATGAAGCAGTTCTTAATGGCCAAAATGGATCTTCACGGGTCAGGACACAGCCCAGGAGGGAGCCAGCCTCAGACTTTGAGCACCTCAAGCATTCACAGCAATAGGATGAAGTTTCCAGAACATGTCATCACAGCTGTGATCAAGTGCCATGAAAGTGACACACATGTTGATAGGATAGCATGCAACAGGGCTATCAGATCAAGTACCTTTTGATTTGAGCTTTATAAGACAAGTAGGCTGGAGTTGAGATGGAAGCAGAATTTGTTTAGAGGGGAAATAGGAGGACAAGCACTGGGAAGAAGACCATGATGGCTTTTAGCAATTTAAGGGAAAGTAGATGCTTGCCATTAATACACAAACAACTGCTTGTTCCTGCTAAAGGAAGCCCTCAGGCAAACAGACCACACCCATGGAGCTTCATCCAAGGGACATCCAGGAGAATAGCATATTTAGTTATGAGGGAAGTTCGTAGGGAGGTCAGAAGATGGTTTTGGCATAGCCCTCTCCTCTCTTCCCAGTTGCTCCCAACAGGACCGTGAACAGACGACACCAAAAGCCACACACAGTTTGTGACCACAGAGGTCCTCTTCTGCTTTTGCCTCTTCTTTTTTGCCCTCAAACCTTCACTCCTAGTTTCAGCTTCTTGACTCTGGATTCAGTTTATGCTCCATGTGTGTGCCTGTCTCATTTGGGGTCTTGGGTTTAGTACTTATCTCCTGTGCACTGAGAGGATGTAATCTGTCCAAGCTTTTAGCTTTTGCAAATAGTGGTAACTTTGACCTTGTCCTAAAACCCAGAGAAGGATCTTGGGAGTGGGTGGGAGGAAAATGGGAGAGAATGAAAAATGGACCCAGGATTAAGCTAAAGACTTCTTAGTTTTAAACTGGAAGATAAAATTGAAACCTTATTTTGAGAAATTTCAATTTTTGTTACCAAATATTGCAAAAAGTTATGTAGAAATATAAATCAAGAAACCAAAAAATATTAATAATCCTTTTGAAATATCACTTTCAATTCTGGAAATCTATTCTCAAGAAATAATCTGAAATTGGACTAAGACATATACACTGAACACTATTATTTATAATAAAACAAAACTGGTTCTAAAATTATGGGAATAGTTAAGAAAATTATGATACATACACATGATATACTATTTGCCACCACTAATGATGAGGTTTATGGTAAACACAAAATTGCTTATAACATAATTTCAAATTGAAATGAATAAAATGCAAATTTGCACATATGAATCAGGTAGAGTACAGTAACAAATACATGTGCATAAAATAGATTAATTTGCTTAATAGTAGCTCTTTCTGATGAAATTATTATGATTTAATGCATGTAGTGTTATGACTTGGAAATGAAGTGTCCTCTGAAAACTCATGTGTGAGACAATGCAGGAATGCTTAGTTAGAAGATGAAACAGATTATAAGAGCTATAAACTAATCAGTGGATTGAAAGCTCTGAAACTGTGAGCCAAAGCATAGCTTCACTCCTCTTGGTTGTTCTTGTCAGGTATTTTGATCAAACAAAAATGAAAAGCTTATTTACACATGTAATTAAAATTCCTATATTTTCAACATATTTAAAATGAAGGATTGTCCTTGAAACTCTGGCCAGAGCAATTAGACAGAAAAAATAAATTAAAGGGATACGAATAGGAAATGAACTCAAACTATCACTATTTGCTGACAACATAATTTTAATTTTAGAAAATCCAAAAAATTCCACCTCAAAACTTTTAGAACTAATAAATGAATTCAGCAAAGTAGCAGGATATAAAATTAGCACCCATAAATCAAATGTGTTTCTATATATTGGTGATGAATCCACTGAAAGAGAAATTAGGAAAACTGCCCCATTCACAATAGCTTCAAAAAAATATTTGGGAATCAATCTAACAAAAGAGATGAAAGACCTCTACAATGTAAACTACAGAATACTAAAGAAGGAAATTGAAGAAGATCTTAGAAGATGGAAAGGTTTCCCATGCTCTTGGATAGGCAGAATTAGCATTGTTAAAATGGCCATACTACCAAAAGCATTATAAAGAGTAATGCAATTCCTATTAAGGTTCTGATGATGAATTACATCCTTATAGTGTACATAAGTGTATACTAACAGAGGCCAAGGTTCAAGAATAGTGCAACATACGAATATCAAGAAGTGCAATAAACCACATTAAAAGAGTGAAACATAGAATTCACAGGATCATCTTCGTCCAAATGGAAAAAGCATGTGACAAAATTCACAGTTCTTTCATGATGAAATTTTTCAACAGGTTAGTTATAGAAGGAACACTCCTGAATGGAGTAAAGTCTTCATGTGACAAGCGAATGGCTTGTCAACATCATTCTCAAAAGCAAGGAGTTAAAAGGTTTTCAACTAAAATCAGGAGCAAGGTAAGGATGTCCATTCTCACCACTCTGCTTAACAGAGTACTGGAAGTATAATCACAAGCAACTAAGAAAGGAAAATAAATAAATGGCATTGAAACTGTAAAGGAAGAATTAGTATTATGTGTATTTTCTTCTATTTATAGAAAATCCTAAGGACTCCACTAAAAATTTGTTAGCACTAATAAAAAATTCAATCAAGTTGCAGGACACAAAACATCACACTTACTGATTTCAGAATGTATTACAAAGCCATACTAATCCAAATGGTATTGTACTGGTGTACCAATACATAAATCCATGGAACATAATCAGGGCTCAGAAATAAATCCATGTTCACATGGTGAACTGTCATTTGGAAAGGGTATCAAGAATGCAAAATGGGGAAAAATAATTTCTTTAATAATGTTTAAAAAGAGGATGCATGCTTACAAAAGAGATACATTGGAACCTTTATCTTACAAAACTTCATTTAAAAAACTTCAGTATTTAAATATAACACCCGAAACAAAAGCTAATAAAAAATAATTTTGCAGTTTCAGGTCTTATATGTAAATATTTAAAAGGAAAAAAAATCTTTGTTTGACATTGGTCTTTATAATAATTTTTTCCTTCCTTCCTTCCTTCCTTCCTTCCTTCCT
>JAJEJO010002200.1:473793-564856 GCA_020662805.1 Glaucomys volans
TCCTTCCTTCCTTCCTTCCTTCCTTCCTTCCTTCCTCTCTCTCTCTGTCTCTGTCTCTCTCTCTCTCTCTCTTTCTTTCTTTCTTCTCTTTCTCCTCCTCTTCCTCCTCCTCTCTTTTTCCCCTGCAGTACTGCAGATTGAATTCAGGTATGCTCTACCACTGAGCAATGTCCCAAGACCTACTATTCTTAATATTTTTTTTTTAAATTTTGAGACAGTGTCTCACTAAGTTACTGAAACTGACCTAGGACTTCTGATCCTCCTGCTTAAGCCTCCAGAGTAGATGAGATTACAGGTGTGTACCACTATGCCCAGTTTGACAGTTACTTAAAATATGTCAACACAAGCATAAACAGTGAAAGTAAAAATAAATAAGTAAGAATACCTCAAAATGAAAAACTTCTCCACTGGAAAGAAAGCAATCAGAACATGAAAAGATCATGCACAGAATGGGAGAAAATATTTACAAACTACATCTGCTGAGAATAATATTAAAAACAACTAAGGAACTCATACAAATCAACAGCAAAAAACAAAACACAAAACAAAAAGAACAAATAATCTGATTTTAAAAACTGGACTAAGAACTTAAATAAGAATTCTTTCAAAGCAGATATTCAGTTAGCCAATAGGCACATGAAAAAGAGCTCAACACAGGTAATCATAAGGAAAATGCAAATCAAAACCACAATGAAATATCGTTGCAAACCTGTTAAAATGGCCATTGTCAAAAAGAACGAGTTAAGATGTGCTTATGAACATGTAGAGAAAAAGGAAATCCTTGTACACCATTCACAGGAATATAATTGGTAAACCATTACAGAAAATAGTACGGAAGGTCCTAAAAACTTAAAAATAAATTTACTACACTATCTAGCAATTCCAAATGTCTATATGCCCCCAAAGGAAATAAAATCAGTAGCTCAAAGAATTATCTGCACTCCCATATGCATGTAACATTGCTCACAATAGCAAATAACCAAGAGTGTCCCTAAAATATGAAAGGATAAAGAAATATATATGATACGAAATATATGTTTATATGTTTATAACTATGTATAATTATATGTGTTACTGTGTATAATTATATGTTATTTTTCAGCCATTAGAGGGAAATCATTCCATTGTCAACAATATGGATGAACTTCTAGTACATTATCCTAAGTTAAATAAGTCAGGTATAGGAAAACAAATCTGAGGAATCTCAAAAAGTCCATCCCATAAAAGCAGTTAGCAGGGGCTGGAGGGTGGGGAAATGGACACATGTTGAACTAAGGGTACAAACTTTCAGTTAAAGAGGAACAAGTCCTGAGGATCTAATTCACTGCATGAATAAGGATGGGAATGTTAATTGTAATTTGTGATAATCATTACATAATGTATGTTTATATGAAAACATTATGTCAAACACCATGAATAGATGCATATATTTATTTCTTAATAAAATATTTTAAAATTAAAACACAAAGGAGAATTTGCTATTGTAATACTTATAATCAGGGTTATAGACAGCCTACATCAACACTTTTAATAAAAGTAATACATGCAATATGTCAAGTTTTCTGGCATATTTTTAACAAGGTAAAAAGAAATAGATTAACTTTAATTCATCATTTAACTCAAAACATACAAGTATTATTTAAACATGCAATCACTGTTAAAATCATTTTCCTTTTTTACACTGTCTTTAAAATCTATATGTTTGACACAACACATATTTCAATTTGCACTCCACATAATATTTCAAATGCTTAATAGACACATGTAGCTAGTGGCTACCATATTAACATTACAAAGCACAAGTATAGTGTATTGCTATAAGGTGATAGTTGAGTTGTACTTCCTAACTTTGATACGGAGATAGAAAAGGAATTACTTCTTTTTTTTTTTTCAGTACTGGTGATTGAACCCAGTGGTGCTCCTCCACTGAACTGCATTCTCAGTCCTTTTTAATTTTCATTGTAAGACATGGTCTCCCTAATTGTCCAGGTTGGCCTCTAACCTGTAATCCTCCTGCCCCAACTTCCCAAGTAACTGGATTACAGGCATATGCCACTGGGCCTGGCTTGTACTACTTTTTACTTGAGAAGACAAAACGGTCAAAGAGATTGTGGTAGAGATCTCTAGCTACCTATTCAAGATCCATTCTCCTTACCTTTTTAGAGAGTAGAATGTCCATGAACTTAAAACAGCCACATGCCCATCTGGGTGACTACATTTTCTCCATTTTTCTTGCATATGTGTGTGGCTAGGTGACTACAGAGACTACTGGAATACCTGATGTAGGCTACTGGAGTAGCTTATTGGGGCCATAGAATTGAGGAAGACCATGTAGGTTACTTTAATATTTTTCAGCCTTATTTTTCTCAACTGTAAACTAAAGCCACAAATCATTATTCATGTTGTAGAGCTTTTTCAAAGTTTAAAATATATGAAAGCCTTCCTTGAGGCTTCGAGATTTGTGAAAATCTTGAAATATGTGAAACTTGATGAAATATCTGGGACATGTTAGATATTCAATGTTACTATTTTCATTATAATGTACTTTAATAGCAAGGATAAAAGGAATTGAAAAGTTCTTTTAAAAAGACCAGAAAATATATACACAATGTCTAACATTGATGCTTTTGATCAGAATTTAAGCATTTTTTCTTTCTGCTTTATTGTGTTTTTCAAATTTCCTATGATCTGAAAATATTGATTTTTTTCATGAAAAATGAGAATGAAATATTATTTTTGGTATCTTCTTGGTTAAAATTTTGAACCAATACATTGCTGGTTAAGTAACACTGGTGAGACAGTTGTGAAATATTCATCAAAGCCTGCCTAGAAAAGAGAGGCGTCTTCTGGAACTTCTCAGTCATCCATTTTCCTTGGGAAGCTGGAAGTGATTGCTCCTCAATTATAATTGTGGTTCTGTGAAAATACACTGTGTGAATGAGCATCTACCTACAGCATGTAATTGAAGTAAATGGTGGATTTTAGAGCATCCCTTATTCAAAAGGACAAGAGATAGGGAGCTTATGGAAAGTGTATACATATATATAGAGAGATATACGTATGTATCTCCTTGTTCTTGATTCAAAGTTGTGTTTTAAAGGGCCCAATCATTCTGCAATTTTTCATTTTCAAATTATCATTAGTTTTGAAGGTAAGATGTTTATTTAACTACTGGATCATATTGATGCAATGAAGACAAATATGAACATGTTTCAAAGGACTTTCTTCCTTGGTTGAAGCAAGGCAAATTTTGGAACTTGTTAAAATTTCAGGAAAAAATTGAAATAATAACTGGCCACCATGGAGAAGATCAGATATCTCCATGGACTGACTGACAAGTTGAGCAATGAGCTGAACTAGAGTGTTAGAGAAAACATAGATTAAAATGGTTGTGAAACAAAATGATGTCAAAAGAGAAGGGTAAGCTGCCTGAGGAAATCAGAGATGGAATAGGAAATGGTAGTTTTGATGAGAATAGTAACACAGGAAATCCTCAGGCAGAAGGGTACATTGTTCAGGTGCTTCAAATACAAACACTTCTACAGGTTACTAAACTTTTCAAGTGTGAGAAATTCTTTTTAATATAATAAATTATATTGGCCCATAAATGAGAGTTGTCCTTTCAGTATTATTTATTGAACATACATACTCATAGCAACAAAGTTAAAAAGGTCATGTTTTATTAATCACAGAAGCTTAGACCTATTTTGAGATTTTGTCCTTCATATATGTGTGAGATGCGCTAATATTATCTAAGACTTTTCAGGTGATATGAAATTATGAATATAGGTATGTCTCCTTTCGTTTTCCCAAGTGCCTGCTTTAGATGTCCAAACTTAGAGTTTCTAAGGGAAAAAGGAAATTTGTGGATGTGCCAGTTATCCATGTCTGAGTTTCAGTTCTGAAGTCACCCCTATTTGCCCTGCTTTTGATAATGGAGTTGGATCCTATAAACATTTCTCTTTTGTCAGATGGCTTAATCATTAATACTAGGATTTGATTTTTTTTTTTTTTGTACCAGGCATTGAACTTAACCACTGAGCCATATCTCCAGCCCTTTAAAATTCTGAGACAGGGTCTTACTAAGTTGCTTAGTGCCACCCTAAGTTGCTGAGGCTGACTTTGAAATTGTGATTCTCCTGTCTCTTGAGCCTCTAGGATTAGAGGAGTGTGTCTCCACTCCTGGCTAATTAGGCTTTGTCAGGAGGGGCACTAAAGGGCTGCTGAGGGTGGAAGAGGCAGAAAGATACTTCCAAGTTCCTGTCTTCCTGTCATTTAGTGGGAAGCCCAGGGCTGAGCTAGGTAAAGTACAGTTTCACTATCTATACTGGAGATTGAATCAAGTACTCCAGATACTCCAGATAGTGAAGACTTAAGTTCTCTAGTTCCTCTGGTAAGATTCATAACTGTAAGCCTTATTTTCCCCTGATAACTGCACCATCTTTAAGAAGTCTGGACAATGGATAGGAGAAGTTTTCCAGGTCCTTGTTCCTTCACTGTCCTTCTTGATCTCTTAGAATCCTCTTTTAACCATTTTAGTACTGAAAAACCTTCTGCTTGCTAACTGTTTTAAATACACACACAAACACGCGCACACACACACACACACACACACACACCACATATAATTTTTTTTTTCTTTTCCAGACAGCCTGGGCCTTGACAGATAAAGACTTCTTCTAAAGTTTGTAACAAAAGGTGTAGAGTTTCTCAGAAGCCAGTCTATAGTCCCACATAGAACAGATTCCATATTGGATCCTGGTGCTTCAACAAGAAACACTTAGAACAGATTGTTAGGAATTTATAAAGACAGATAAAAAGTTTAATTGTACCTATAACATTCTGATCTAAAACTTAACCTGGAGTTTGTAGCCTGTATCCATTTGTAGACTTCAGGGACAGCAATAAGACCTCAAAAATGTTCTGCAATAGAAAATGTAATCATAGTTTTCATTATATTCTTGAAGGGGTGTGTGACTCTTGCTATATTATTAATCTCTGATCTAATGTTTAACATTGCATTTGTAAAAGGCCACATATAGGTAAGAATAGAGAACACTTACAGGAATATGTTCTTCACAGGGAACACTCAATGAGAAACTGTGAGAACAATGGAAGAATAAGTGAGTTCATATCATTAGTTATTAGTGACGTGAACTGAACATTATCCCAGGAATCATTTTGTATGTGTAAAATATATATTATTAGTTCTACCATGTAGAAAGACTTTTAAGCAGGGAGAGGTTAGTAACACTATCCAGATTTGGTATCAATTATGAGATGATGCAGGGACTTTATCTTACTGCCTTCAAAGATCAACCTCTTCTTCACAAAGTTGTTCCTTCATTCATAAACATTTTCTGGACATCTATCAAATATTCAACACTATGAGTAACACAGAATATTGCTTCTTTTCTGAAACTTGCCAAACACTTAGAGTTATGGGAATCACTGTTTGAAATAAAAAGACTAGAATAAAACTTTATTTCTTATGTCTCCATGCTTAGATTTTACAAATACTATGCCTCTGCTTGGACTGCTTTTCTGTCTCTTGGAATTGCCTGGAAGCTGCTCTGTCTTCAAAGTTCAGGCCAAATTCCTGCATTCTTAATGAAGTCTTGAACCTACTAGACATGTAATTTCTTTTCCTTAACACTTAGGAACTATGTTAGAGTCTTGCCAACAGGATAGTGTAGCTGGTGCATGGTAGTGAGGAGCAGTGTTGGGCCACATAGGCAGGGACCTGGTGAAAAGTTTCCAACAGATAGTTGGAAAAACAGAATCATGGAAAGTAAGCAAGGTTAGGAAACAAAAGAAATTTGTGTGGAATCATGAAGGCAAGTGCTATGAGCAGGAGAGGAGTAACAATCAAATTCATGTCTGGAAGGTCTAAGAGGATGACCCAGGGGAGGACCTTGGCTTTGAATTCTAAGTGATGAAATGATAACATAGCACTCAATATGCAGATGCTGACAACAGGAAGAGCTTAAGATTTTGCATCTTTATATTTATGTAATATTGGCTAGGCACACAGAAAACACTTAACAATTATATTTTGATCAAGTAATAAGCTGATCATGTTGTATGCACATAAAGATCACAATTAAGGGAAGCATGTGCACCTCAAGTTTTTGAAAGATGGTCATGAAACACACTTGAATGGGGAGAGCAGAATGTTCACCATGCCCTAACCCATCCCACAGAGCCAATGCTGACATGGTCCTATAATTCTCAGCACTGGGCTCCTGGAAGACATTAGAAATATGCTGGAGATGAGAAGCAGGACAGAGCATAGCAGGTTTACACTAGCATGACATTTTAGTATTTTAATTTTCAAGCTTCCACATTTTTGCTCAATAGTCACTGGCCCAAATCTCCTGACTGGCTCTGCATTAGTTACGGTTCTCTGTTGGAACAGAACCAACAGGAGGTGTGATTATACAATGGGAATTAATTAGATTGGCTTACACAACCAGAAACTGATAGTCTACAATGTCCATCTGCAGGCTGGAGAGCTGGAGGAACCAATAGCTGCATAGTCCAAGATGCTGAAGACTCAGAATAAGAGGGATCAACTATGCTATCCCAGTTTGGGATGGAAGGCTTCTGGAAACTCCTTGGAGAATTGTTGGCAGAGTCCACTTTGGAAGAGTAAAAGAGCTAGAGTCTGAAGTCCTTAGGCATTTCCAACAGCAACCAAGATTCAGATCAAGAAGAATCGAGCTTGTATCTGCTACTGCTTCCTTGTTCTTTCAACTTTTATTCCATCCAAGCCTCTAACCTATTGGATGGTGCTGCCCACATTTAGGGTGTGTCTCCACTTCATTTCACTATCCCATGTGCCAATCATACCTAGACACATCCTCATCAACAGACCCAGAAGCCTCTTAAATATTCAGCTTCTCTTAATCCAATCGTGTTGACGATTCAAATGATCTATTACAGGCTCCTTGGAATCTGGACTTGCTGCCTATTTTCCAGTCCCCTTTGGACTTCCCCACAACGCAATAACTTGAGAGTTCATGTTTGTTAGCACAGCCTTGGGGCTGCAAAGAATACTTTTCTTCTGGCAGCCAACTCAATATTTTGATTATCTCCCTGGTTCATAATATGAATTACCCTGTGAGTGTGGAAAAGAATGACTAGTCTGAGACAAGGTCAAGAAGGAGGTTAAAGAGGAAAAAAGGAAAGCAGCTGGCACAGGGGACATGCAGATGGGAAGGCTGAGAGAAGGATGTGCATCCAGTGAATTTTGGAAATGGCAATGAGTCTGGGCCTGGCTTAAAAAGAACAGGCACTGGTGAGAAACTGTGAAACAAACCTGTATATTGGAAGAACTGACTATAACAATTTTGAGATCTTTTTGAGCGAAAGTTTCTATTCATTTTGATACAGGTACCAGGTATCCCCACCCAAAAGACCCTTAACCATAATTAAGCTTCTCCAAAGAGACCCCCATCATAATCGTAACATACAAGCTTCTCTCCAAGTCAACAAGATTTTTACAAAGAATTTCAGCTGGACTTTTGCAGAGACTTCATTGTGGTTTGAGGCTTCCTTTTTGTTTTAAAGGACAGGTTTCTCTTTCTTGTAAAAGCTAGGTCCATAATCAAGCTTGTTGCTGTGCAAAAGTTACTATTTCTGTTTTTTTAGTAAAAACTTTGGAAACCTCTGTCTAGCCTAAGAATATGGGAAAATACTCACTCACTGTCATATAACCACTCCACTGAGTATAAATCTAAAAGAATTTCCAGACTAGGGATCCAGAGATTTTTAGGTAATAGGCATGTGGACTGCTACAGCTTAAATAAAGCTGCTTCCTGAAAATTCCTTGGGTGCCCAGCCTCTTCCGTTCTACATCAGTTTAGGAGGAACCCAAAAGCCACTGGAATAGAGGGCTGAGACTGGGAAGCAGTCCCTGTGCAGGACTCTCCACCATCTCCTGCATCCAGGAAGAAGAGCCTGGAAGCCAGGTGCCGAGTGCTGCAGGAGAAGTGGAGCATTCATCCTTCCCGGCCACTTTTCTTTCTCTCACTTCAGGGAACAATTGTGCCCTAATGCTCTCACATTGCAACAGACACCCAGGAGAGATTTCTTTGGTAATTAGCTAATGATACAGGGACCATTTCTGAAACACCTCATTGCTCTCTAACACCCAGGGAAGTAGCGCTGCTCGCGGGCCTGCTCAGCCTTGTGTGTACGTGTGTGGGTATATTTTTTCCTTCACTTTTATGTGAAAGTCATTCAGGACCCTAGGAAAAAAAAATAGATGTATAATAAAAATGAATAAAAGCTGATGGTGTAGTGCTTCCCAGACAAGAAGGAAGAAGAGTGTGAATGACACAGTTGCTGACTATATATCATTGACTTTCTCTAGCCCTGACTATAAAGTATCTTTCAGTATAAAGTGTGGATAATAACGTCTGCCCCCTGCCTGACTCACACAGATGTGTCAGGGACAGAGGAACTAATGTGACCCTAGTTCCATCAGTCATCTCTCCACTCGCTGCACCTCTGGCATGAGCATTGTGTTCTGTGGCATCCTGTCTATAGGGTAGCTCTGTGAAACAACATGTCTTCAAACACAGGAGCTATCATTGCTGATGCAATTGGGAGAAATAAAGCAAAAGAAATGAAACATGCTCAACTCCTTCGTTGGAATTAGTACACAACAGAAAAGCACCTGAGTTGATTTCGACTTTCATTTATCTCCATTCTTGTAAAGTTACTTGAATATTCATATGATTAGACAACATCAGGTGGAACTGGCAGAATAAGCAAACTCCTCGTACACTGTGGGGTGCAGGGAACCTGGTGAACACGTTAGACAATAGGGTTGAATTTAAAAAATGCCTAATCTGTAACTCAATAATCTACATTTTCAGTAATCTATTTTAAATTTCAGAAAATTACTTTTCCACTATAGTTGTAATTTAGGTAGTTTTTCAGCGATAGAAATTTAGACAACTTGGATTTTAATGTACTGGATTCTTAAATGAACAATGGTGAATTGATTTAATGTTTTAAGTAATATTTATAAATATAGACTGAAAATTTTAAAGATATTGAAAATATTTTAAGAAAAGTATTAATAGTAAAAAGCAAGATATAAAATTGTCAGTAAAATATGGTCTATGCTATATAAAATCATTCATTTAAAATATGAAACTGAAATCCATATGGATAAGAACAGCATTTCTCTATCTGATTTGTGTTCAGTTTTGTACATTTTGCATTTGCATTTTCATTAAGAGATATATAGATTGGGTAGGACTGGGGCTTAGTGATACAGCACTTGCCTAGTATGTGTCAGGCTGTGAATAAAATCTCATCACTATATATATATATATATGTACATTATGTGTTTTCCCCCTTTTTGTTGCTGGGGATCAAACTCAGGGCCTGGCACATGCTAAGTAAGTGATCCACCATTGAGCTACAACCATAGTTATTAAAAACATTTTTCAAAACATTCTGAAGTTTGTTTTTCTCAAAATAATTCCAAGTAATACTCCCCTCAGATGAGTAATTAACACTGATCACCTTAGAAAATAAAGTCAAAGCTGGTTGTGGTGGCACACACCTGTAATGGCAGTGGCTCAGGAGGCCAAGGGAAGAGGATGGCAAGTTCAAATTCAGCCTCAGCAATTTAGTGAGGCCCTAAGCAATTTAGAGAGACCCTTTCTCAAAATAAAATGTAAAAAGGGCTGGGGATGTGGCTCAGTGGTTAAGTGTCCTAGGCTCAATCCCCAGTACCAAAAAAAAAAAAAAAAAAAAAAAAAAAAAGAAAGAAAAGAAAGCCATAACACCAAGAGGAAGACTAATATGATGGCATTAGGAGATGGGGCCTTACTGAAGCTCATGCAATCCTGAGGCCATGTTCTTAGTAAATAGGCCCGAGGAAGCTTGTGGGGTCATCTGTGGTGTGGTGTGGTGTGGTGTGAGGACACAATGAGATGTCCATAGTTTTCAACCCAGGAGAAGCTCCTTCTAGGTCTCTACCATGCAGCACTCTGACCTATAATTCCCCACCTTCCAGAACTGTCGGATATGAAGCACAGTTGTTTATAACTCACCTGGTTTATGGAATTCTGTTATAGCAGCCCAAATAGGTCAGGACAATGACCATTCCATTGTTAGCATTTTTTTTCTACTTTAAGTCACATATTCTTCACATGACCTTGAATTGTTTAATCTCAGTTTTCCCAAAGAAAGGAAAGAATCTGCTCAGGAAGCTGATAACTTAGAAATAGTTTTTCCAGAGTATGAGGAGCACAACGCACAGAGCAAGTGATGTGAATGTCAGACTGGTCAAATGGCAGTGGAAGACAGCAGGAAAGTGGAGAGAGAAGACGTGATATGTTAGCTGCTTTTTCAAATGATTCCTTCCATCAAGGGAAAGTATCATTTATCACAGACCCTACTCACAGAGATGAAACATGATCCTGGGGACAAGCTGAAGAGATTATAGGCTTCACTAGACAGTAGGGAGTTTTCAGTGAACAATTTTCATGAGCTTCTGGGTCATAGGAAGGTAAGACAAAGGTTGCTGTCAATAGATTGTGCGTGCGCACGTGTGTGCGTGCGTGTGTATGTGTGTGTGTGTGTATGTGTGTATGTGCAGATGTGAATGTGTGTGTGTTCTCAAGTGCACATGCACTTTAACTCTTAGAGTTTTCTTGACTATGGAGTTGCAACAAATCAACAACTATGCTCTGATGATTTGCATGACAGCAGAGATGCAAATGAAAATGAAAAACTGCACAAAACCACTGCTGTTACTTATTTGTATGCCTATTTTACCCACTTCACATTTCAACATAATTTTTTAAACACCTTATTTTAAAAAGAGTCCATCATTTGATCAAGCCTAGATTAGAGCTGTCACTAAATTTCCTCAAAAGAATGAGATGGGTAAAATTACAGTTTATTTACTTTGAACCCAATTTATGATTTATATAATTCAGGAGTAAGCTAAAATTCAGATTCAGAAAAGAACATGAGCTCCTTCTAATCTACTTTTATTATTTGGAAACTGGGTGTGATTTCATTAGTTATCTATGTAATGTGGCAAATAAATATTAGCTTACATGCCAACAGTTGAATGGATGGGTGGATGTTTTAGTTAGGAACAGTTTCAGTGTATTGGATGATAACTGTGGACCAGGTATTGTCCTAAATACATTGCAGACTATTTTAGTCTTCACATTAACATTTTGAAGTAGGCACTCTGATTTTTCCCCATTTTATACATGGGAATGCCAATGTTTGGTAACCTACCAAGGTCCCTTGGCTGAGTGAGTGGTGGAGGGGGATTTGGAATTCAGGCACTCACACTTTCCACCATTATGTAGCATCTGATGCTGCCATGAACACTGGATTGAGAAGATCATTAGGTTTCCCTCTAGAGCAAGTTGAAAGGTATTTTTTAATTAATTTGCAATTTTATTCACGAGGCAGGGACTATCATTATATGTGCTTAGTATTAACTATTGCCTATCCAATTCCTTGATTTCAATGATTTGAGACAAAGCCACAGAAATGACTGACACTGTCAATCAGCTCCAAAACTAATTCTATAACTACAGTCTTGGTTACTAGTCACTTTCTTTTTCCTCTTCTTCTTTTGAAGACAAAATAAAGTAACATGAACATTTATTTTGTACTTTACTTTTAATTGAAAAAAATAATAATCATTTTAAGACCTACAAAGAAATGAATGAGATTTCAGACACCTGCCAGATAATCATGTTACTCTCTGACTCTTGAGAGGAGATACGATGCTCAGGAAAGGGTGGCTCAAAAGAAGGCATCATTTCTCATGGAATACAAGGTATTAAATTAATCATGTTCAGGAAACCATCAGGGCAATATATTTTTTATATTATGCATATTATAATCCACATTACAGGTACTATACACACACTTAAATGGGCCATTTACTTTCTGATTGTTTATTATATGGTGTTGTATTAGCATAGGATAGAGAATTTGAGGAAGAATAGAGAGTTATTTTTTATGTCTACTTTAAGCTGTTAGTTTTACTGCATTTCAAAATGTGCAGGATCATCCTGTAGTCAAATCGAGCTATAAAGACTAAATTGAATTATCCCCATGCAACAGCTGTTAAATCTCCAGGGAGTGGGCAGGTCCCACAAGAAAGGGATGACAGATTGCAATGAGGATGCCACCTGAATGCAGCCTGCAAGAGTGGCTTGTGCTACACAAGGCAAAGGCTGGTGCTTTTGTGAGCCTCAAATCCACATTGTAAAATTTATGGGCATTACCATGCTCTTACGGCCTGATTTGTTGATTTCTTGAATCCTCTGATAAACTGAACTTCCCAAGGCTCTATAGCTGAGAGAGAATCTGTGAACACTTGAAAAGGGCAACAACACCATTCCTTCCAAAAAAACCTTACTTGGCACTGCAATGACTTAGTCACTCAGAGCACAGTTGATTTGATGTCGTTGGGGGAAATTTAAGCTTGAAACAGGAATGAAGCAGTTTGTACCTCAGTATTTAACAATGCAAACCATTCCTTCCCACAAGGAATTCCAAAAAGAACAGACCAGGTATATGAGTGTGGTGTGTGTGTGTGTGTGTGTGTGTGCAATGACATGAATTCTCACTTAAGCAAGGTGATGAAAGCAATTTGGAAGAAAAATAGTGTATATTTCTTCCTTTATATTGTGAAGGTGAAAACTAAGGTTGTCTCCCTACACAATAAAACAGTATTCTTGGGAGTGTTTTTCAAGTGCATTAGTGCTAAATGGATTCTCTATGCCTCATAGTAATGATACTGCCAATTAAACCCTGAAGAATAAAGTATATTAGCAAAGTCTCAGGGAACTTGTTAAATGTGATGGTAGTTAAAACATCACCAAAACATTTGTTAAGGTAACAATTAATGATTCTCTCAAAACAGAAGATGGAGGCTGCCAATATTCAGAAACTCATGTTTTGCCTTCCTGCTATCTCATTTTTAATTCAGTGACTGCATTTAATATATCTCATCATTAAAGATATTTTCTAGTGTAATATGTATGGAGATTTTGTTTATGAATGTTGCCATAGGGATCTTAGTTATTCATATCTGAGGCTCAGGCTCTCATTTTTTAAGTACTTTAATGAACAATGGAAGTGAACAATGTTTTCTTAAGCTTATTGTGTTACAACTTGCTCTACAGAATCAAAGCACAATGGCATGTATGTTTATGATATTTGTCTAAGCTAAATTTCTGGCAGTGTATGATCCCAGTGTAAGTGCCCCTGTGTTAGCATACTGAACTTAAAAAGTAACTGGTATGTTATGAAATAATTCTTGGAAATAGTATTGTGGAAAGGACGGGAATGAATGCATTTTCCATGGCTTAAATCTTCTGAGCCAGACTCAAGAAAATGTCATTGGCAAGATGGTCTTAGGTAAATTAGGAGATGGGTAACCGAAGCTCGTGTGGATAAATGAAAGCATTGTCAGGAGCCTTGTGTGTGAGCCAGAAACAGTCAGGTAATGGCAACTGGTGTCACTCCCGGAACCAGTCAAGGGAGTAAGCCCTTCTTAGTATCATCTTAACTTTTCCAACTAAAGGAGTCAGAAATTTCATGAAAATCTTTAACAATAGCAACCTTTAATCCTGGTGTGATTTTCCTCAAACAAATATTTCTTATACCTAGGAATCCAATGGCAGTTTGGTATAATGAGTTAAGGCAAAATCCCAAAACATAAAACTTTCTTTATAAATGATATGTATCAAGGGAAATAAACAGTCTCATTTGCATAGATTGTTTTCCCAGATAGCTCAATTGACAGATGTCAGACAGGGTTTGTTTTTCATGTGTTTTAATTGTAGATGGACACAATGCCTTTATTTTATTTATTTATTTTTATGTGATGCTGAGGCTGGAATCAGTGACTCACACATGCTAGGCAAGCACTCTGCCATGGACCTACAACACCAGCCTGACGGGTTTGGTCTATCAGTGATACAATGACTTAGTCTTGCTGTAGATTAAAAAAAAAGTTTTAAGGAACTTCCATATTCTTCCTGCTGAATATAACTAAACCACATTGAAAATTTTGTGTAAAAGAAACCTAAAAAGATGCTGATTGATGAAGAGAGGACAGGAAGCATATGAAATGACTTCAAGATCCAAATCACAGCAGGGGGGAGAGTTCCCTACCTTTTTTTAGTGTCTTAGTCTTGTTGCTGAAGAACTAACAACCTAGAGAGACAAACTAGGATAAACAAAATTTTAAAAATGCCAATACCATGTCTGCCTTCCACAGTCAAGGATGAGGAAATGGGCAACAAATTAAGACAATATTTTTAGACAATAACTGTTTAACCCAAGACAAATGCCATACAGAAAACTCTTGCTGCAAAGCCCTCCAGCTACACTGGAACACAATGTCTCAAAAATCTAACCAGGGCGGCATGATGAAAATGAATCTGGGAATGAATCTAGGACCTAGAAGAAAAACCTTACAAATCTGGGAAATTTATCCTTGTTAACAACAACCAAGATTTTCATAGCTGTGTCAGTGGAGACTCCCTGGGGATCCTGGCCTTCTGCCCCACTAAGCAGTAATGAGAGATGCCATCCTCTTCCCACAGATGGGATCAGGATGTCTTGGTGGACTTTCACTTAAGTTCAGTGATAGCAAGTGAAGACCCATCCTTCTGGTAGTAATGTCACTGGAGGTCACATGGAGGATAATCCTAAAGCATTCCCTCCCAGCCTAGTCAGAGAGGAATCAATGAAACTCTAGTGGGAAGTTGTAACTCTCACATACTTGGTAGTAACAAATAGCTTTTCCACACTCAGAAATCAGTGGAGGCTCAGTGAAGAATTTGGATTTCTAACCCAAACTACTGTTATTAAGGCAAAACCTCTCCATCTCCTGAGTGGACATGGTCACCAGAAGACAGTTAAACTGCAAGCTGAAGGAAGATTCATCATTGCATAATAACTAAAGTGCACGGGTTTGCTTGAAAAAAAACCCAAAAAACCCACAAAACTCAAAATGAATGAAAAAGACAATCAATAAATGCCACTTAGATGACAGAGATGTTAGCATTACCTGACAAACATTTTAAAGCAGCCATTATATTAAAAATGTCTCAAAGTCAATTACACATTTGAGATGAGTAAAAAACAGAAAGTCTCAGTAACAAATCAAAAGTCTTAGTAAGGAAATCAAGATATCAAAGAATAAGAAGAATAATATTAAAATTTTAGAAATGAAAATACATTATCAGACCTAAAAGATAATAAATAGGTGCAATAACAGAATGAAAGAAACAAAGGAAAATAATAGTAAACTTGTACATAAAACAAAAGAAATGACACAATTTGAATAAAGCACAAAATAGACTAAGAAATGAGATTTGAGCGATTATAACAAATCATCTAGTGTTCATGTTGACAGAGTTTAAGAAGATAAGAAAGAGACAGATCTATAAAAGAACTTGAATAAATAATGGCAAAAAACTCCCCAAATTATCCACATGTAAAAGGATACTGATTACCAAGACACAGTCTATTCATTCATTCAAGAAATTGAGCAATAACCAAACAGGATAAGCCCAAAGAAATCTATGATATCACATATCACATTCAAACTTTGAGAAACTAAAGACAAAGAAAAATTTTGAAATCACCAAGAGAGAAATGACGTTTTACCTATTGGAGAAAAGAAACTAAACTTATCACTGAGACCAGAGGTAAATGATTCAGCATTTTTTAAGTGCTGAAAGAACTGTCAACCTACAATCATGTATCTAAATAACTTATCTTTCAAGCAGGAGGAGATAGAAAAACATTATCAGATGAAGAAAACTAAGATTGTCACTTTCATATGCACCCAAAAAGAATTGCTAAAAGAAAGTATTTAAATCAAAAGAAAATGATAAAAGAAAGAAAAGCAGGCCAGGAAAATAATAACAATAGTAAGCAAAAATACAGCTAAACACAATAAATTCCCCTTTTCCTCTTGTGTTTTCAAATTTTATTTGATAATTGAAGCAAAAATAACACTGTGATACAGTTCAAAGTATACGGAGGGGGAAATATTAAGATAATTATGTAAAAATAAGGAAACGTAAAGAAATTTAAAAGAAGATAAGCTTTATATATTTTATTTAAATTGGTAAAATGCAACTAGTAAGTTATGAGAAGTTATGCATATGTATATAGTAACTAAGAAATCACTAACAAAAACTGTACACAGAGATACATCCCCTAGATAAATGAAAATAAAATTCTAAAAATCATTCAAAGAATATATAGTAAGAAAAAAGAAGAGAGAAATGAGAAACAACCAGATAATAAACAGAACATAAAAAATAAATGGGCATTGCAATCTTAACACATTCATTACACTAAATGTAAATGATTTAAATATAACTATTAAAGGTAATTGGAAGAGTAAATTAAAAAAACATGACCCAAACATTTGTGTCAATAAGAAATTCAGTTCAATTACAACAATACAGCTCGGTTAAAAACAAAAGGATGAGAAAAGAAATGTCACGTAAACATTAATTGAAAAAAACATACATGGCTAAATTAACATCAGATAAAGTAGACTTCAGAGCAAAGAAAGTCATCAGAGAAAGAACCTCATTGTATGATGATTAAAGGGCTAATCTGCTAAGAACAAATAACACTAATAAATAGTTACAAAATATGCAAAGCAAAAACTGAAAAACCTGGAAGCAGACATAAAAGAAAAAATCTTTAAATAGAATTGGAAACATCAACACCTTTACTGAGTACCTACTATGTGCAAGGCACTCTGCTACACATTAAAAATCCAAAAGTGAATAAAAGAAGACAGAGTCGTAACCCTCACGAAACTCATGCCTTTTTATTGAAAACACAAGTCAGATAATTAGAAAATCATTTAAATTATCAAAATTATAAATATAACAAAGAGAATCTCTAAAACACTAAAAATGCAACATCCTATGCTTAAAATGTCCTCTTTTAAATATCAACAATAATTAGACAATTATGTAACTCCCAAGCACTTGAATTTAATGGAATCTTCTTTGCTTTGGTTTTCCAGAGATTTTTTAAAAACATCCACGTTAGCCCTCATATATCTCATCTGTAGCTGAAAGCAACCCACAAACAGAGAAAGAGGGTTCTTCAAATGTCTTTAATACACCTGTTTTTTTCTCCAGTGACACAATTCACACTCAGTCCCTGCTGGGAGTCTCTACACTCTACAATGTTGACTGAGGTTGATGGGAAGCCAAAGAGTAGAAGATAAACATAAGCACACTCTGAAGAGGTGCAAGGATGCAGTGGTGAAAGCAAGACATACCCCAGAGTGGTAGAAAACATCAAGATTAAAAAAAAAAACAAGATAACTTACCACAGTATAGATCTGATGCTTTCGTCTTTTAGCCAGGTCAATTATGTTTATTCCATTGTAGTAAAGGTTTTCAATACATCCATGGAAGTTTTTCTTTAAAAAGGTCCCAGGTTTTCCTGGTACTGGTATTCCTCCAAAACTAAGCTTTATAGTGGGAAAAATAAAAATCAACTCTTAGTTATAAACTCTGAAGGAGTAGGAAAGGAAAGGAAGCAAGTGCATTCAGTAGATTCAATTGTATGTATGAGCCAAGTGACTCAAATAATTATAGATGCCACTTGATTACACATTTAAAAGGATACTGATTAGCCCATGTAAAAATAACTGTAATTGCTTGCTTCTTGAGGGCTTATTTTACAAAACCATTTTCACTTCTTTTCTGAACCTTTTTAATACTAAATAAAACAGTAATTTACAGGAGAAAAAAGAAAAGAAAAGAAAACCAGCATCTTTATATTTATCTCTTACACAAGCATCTTAGAGAAAATGTCCATAGAAAGCCAAGGGACAAACAAAACATAACTCTATTCAGCTGAGAGACCTACTTTAAAAGCCGGCATTGTACCAAAAAACTTTAAGCACAAGGTTTTTCCCAAATTATTTTCTGTTAAAATAAAAAGTAGACAATAATACAGATGCTCTATACAGTTTGATGACTCAAACAAGAATCGATTTAACGGATTCTTACTTAGCTGTCAATAGTGACACTTGTTAAGCATTTGTGATAAAATGGGAAAGGAGTGTCACTTTGATTGAAAAGTGCAAGAGTTGTAAGTGGTTATGAGGTGTGTTGTCAGCAATAAAAATCTGTGTGTAGAATATAGATGTGGAGGAGACACCAAAATGCTTACTAATGGTGGATTTGTCTGGAAACTTTATGAAATATTAATTTTCTTTATCATTTTCTATCCAGTAAATACTAATACAAATAGTTTGAATGGATATATTATTTTTCAGAATCCTGATCTCTTATGAATACTTTTCTACCATGTGAAGAAAACAAAACAGAACAGTTTCTATATTTACATTTATTCCAATGCCATTTAATGAGTAACACAGTTTTCCTCCACTACTTGAAATGTTGCCTTTGTCTTGTACTCACTTGACATCCATGTTTGCACCTCTCCTCTCTCTTCTACATGAGCGCACATACGTGCATTCTCCTACTCTGAATGTCTCCCCCTCATATGAATAGCAACTCTGTTCCAAGGACTACTTATAGATATTTTTTTCACAAGTTCCACACTATTGGAAAATGTTTCTTAGTGAACTGCAGGAGGTGATATGGATTATTAATCATTTCACTCACTTTTACTTATTGCTGCTTTACTTTTTGAAAATAATTGATAATGTCCTTCATTTTATTTCACAATTTAATTTTGGAATTTTATTTGAAATAGTTCGTTCAAATTTTGATTGAGGATTCATTACTTCCCTTATTTATTCAGAGAAGAATGAATGTTTTAAAATATTTCATATTCTCTCCAAGAACTCTGTATCTTTTCCTATTTTCAGAATATTTCAGATAAGGTCCCTTAACTAAGGTTGTTATTGTCTTTCCCTAGTTCACATGTTCATCATTGAATTAATTCCTATGAATTTCATACTATTTAAAAATTCCACTATATGACTTTTTTCTAATTCACTATTATTTTATCATATAAATACCTGTATATTTATTATTATTATTATTATTATTTGTTTTTACAGACTTCATTTTGATTCATTGTATACATATGGGGTGAATACCTATATTTTTGGTGCTGGTTCATTTTCTCTAACAAGATATTTTTTATATACTTTAATATCAAATCATATACCTTTTAAAGATAATTTCTTTGTATTTGTGAAGGGTACAGCCATATTAGATAGACAAGCACATTTTTTCCCTTTTCAAGTCAATCTTCTACATATTTTTCTTTATTTTATTGCCATGACCAAAATTTTCTAAGATCTTGCCACAACTTTTTAAGAAATACTCAACAAAGATTTTCTCCCACTCTGAAGGCTCTCTCTTCACATTGCTGATTGTTTCCTTTGCTGAGAAAAAGCTTTTTAGTTTGAACCTATCCCAATTATTGATTCCTGCTTTTATTTCTTGTGCTTTGATGTCATGCTAAGGAAATCTGGTCCCAAGCCAATAAGATGAAGATTTGGGCCTACTTTTTCTTCTATTAGGTGCAGAGTCTCTGGTCTAATTCCTAGGTCCTTGATCCATATTGAGTTTTGTGCAAGGTGAGAGATAGGGGTTTCTTTTCATTTTGCTGCATATGGATTTCCAGTTTTCCCAGCACCATTTGTTGAACAGGCTATCTTTTCTCCATGGTAGATTTTTGGTGCCTTTGTCTAATATGAGAAAACTGTATTTATGTGGGTTTGTCTCTGTGTCCTCTATTCTGTACCATTGATCTACCTGTCTATTTTGGTACCAATACCATGCTGTTTTTGTTACTATTGCTTTGTAGTATTGTTGAAGGTCTGGTATTGTGATACCACCTACTTCGCTCTTCTTGCTAAGAATTGCTTTAGCTGTTCTGGGTCTCTTATTCCTCCAAATGAATTTCTTGTTGCTTGCTCTATTTCTATGAGGTCCGCTGTTGGGATTTTAATTGGAATTGCATTGAATTGGTATAACGCTTTGGGTAGTATGGCCATTTTGACAATATTAATTCTGCCTATCCAAGAACAGCCACATCAATGTTCATAGCTGCTCAATTCACAATAGCTAGACTGTGGAACCAACCTAGATGTCCTTCAATAGATGAATGGGTAAAGAAACTGTGATATATATATATATATAGGAATATTTCTCAGCCATGAAGAAAAATAAAACTATGGCATTTGCAGGTAAATGAATGAAGTTGGAGAATGTCATGCTAAGTGAGATTAGCCAATCCCTAAAAACCAAAGGCCGAATGATCTCTCTGTTAAGTGGATGATGATACATAAGGCAGGGTGGGAGGGAGGCAAGAATGGAGGAAGGAAGTATTGCATAGAGGGAAAAGAGGAATGGGATCAGGGTGTACGAATAGTAACTAAATGAGACAAACATCATTACCCTATGTACAGGTATGATTACACAAATGGTGTGACTCTATTTTGTGTACAACCAGAGAAACAACAGCTGTACTCCATTTGTGTACAATGAATCAGAATAAATTAATTAAAAAAGAGAAATATTCAGCAATAATAATGGTATAGAACCTTCTGAAACCAAATCAAAACAAAGGAAAACAAAAAATCTTCCATTTACCATGGGCACCTAACTCAGACTCTGACTTCACTTTTGGGAAATATTCCTCTACTTCCAGTTTACATAGTATTTGTTTCTTTGTTTGAAATGAAATTGGACACTTTGCATTATCCATTGTTTTTTTAAAAAGTTCATGGAATGGAATAAAGTATTTCATGTTCCATATATTGCTGAATTGAATTACATTGTTAGATTGTGAATTAATAGATTCTCTCTTATTGAGTCATGCTTGTGTATCATTTGTTTTGTGATCACATTTTAACTAGTAAAGGAACAAAAGCCTGTTTTTCTTTTTTCAAGTGTTTAGATCAAGTCTGTATTTGTTTCTGAGAAAAGCTTTATCTTTCACTATAAGAGTCCCTATGTCTTGGAAAATATTCTGGAAAACATAAAAAAATCACCAATAAATTTGTGAATTCCACAAATATTACTTAAGAAATATTTCTTTGATATCTTACAAAATTGTCTTTTCATTTTGATATCTACCACCTTTTTCTATTTCTAAAAAAATTAATACTCTATTTCACTGTGATTTGGGAAAATAGCAAATACAGAACAAAATTTGAAAGGTAATAGAAAATAAAGCACTGTCTTTTAAACAGCAAAAACAGTACTGAAAATATTCATGGTAGAGAGGCTTTTCTGGAAGACAAATAATATGCAGGAGACGGCATATAACCTTTTAATTTTGTACTGTGTAACAGGAGCAACTCTCTCCTTCTAGTCTGGGTGGAGGATTTGGTGAGGAATTTGTTGGAGACAGGAGTAGAGTTGGTTTTAACTCTTTGCTCACCTCTGAGGGATTGAAACTTGTGGAACATTGGGAAATGTGGAGAGAAATCATAAGACAGATCTTGGAAATCACAGAAAGGCACTGTAATGGGATTATAGTGATGTTTGCAAACCTATTAGAGCTTTCAAGTTCAGCAGAGCCCCAGAGCAAAAGAGCAGGAAGAGAAAGCAGTGGCTTGAGGGGAGCTCCAATATAAGAGGGCCTGAGAGCTGTTTCCCGCTGACCTGGTCACTGTAGCTGGCATAGGCCTTAGAGAACAGGATTCATGGGGAGCTATGAAAGTGCTGAGGTTTTCAGTAAATGTACAAAGGGCTGGTAGTACCACAGATCACAGCAGAAGCTGACACTTGGTTCTTAAGACCCCAAACCAGGAGGCACTAGGTGGAACAAGTGGATGGAAGACCTCCCTTGATGTAAGACAATACCAATTGCTATCCAGTTAGATCTGCCCAGGAAACCTGAATATAATCCAGTTTCCACAATAATTTATACAGGTATAAACAGACATTTACTAATTACTCAATAGAGTTTTTACTGCCATCAGGGGAAATAGAGGCTGATAAGCATATCAAGATCAAGTGAGAGAGAATAAGCAAAATTGCATTTATGTATATTTGAGTTTGAGTGCAAACTGATGTATATATATATTTTGCAGTTGATTTATATTTTTTGATTTTTCAAGTAGAGATTTGCAGCTCTAATTGTACTACTGAATTATAGATGAAGTTCATTATCAGATAAGTTAGGTTGGAAAAATTTGCTTCTCCCATATTGATGTATTTCTTTCCTATATTATTTTTTCTAAATATTTCATAAACACTTGGTATACAATATTACTTCTACATTAATAATCATATTTGATAGATCATTTACATTTATATTTTATCTGATATGTCAAAACTTTGGTAATAAAAACTAAAATCTTGCTTAAAATTATGTTTTTCTCCATCAAGTCAAACATATGAGTCACTACTGTGCATAACTTAGGTTGGCCAAATTATTGTACTATTATTTGTAAAAAATTGAATATTGACAATTCTCAAGCTTTTCTGCTTGATCTAGTTGCACTCTGATTGACTGTCTCCCAACACTTTTTTTCTCCTTGACTCCATCCATTCATTGATTCATTTGGCTGCAGCTCATAGTAAAGCAGGGTTAACCAATATTTGTAGTATAAAAATGTGCAGTTTATTTTTTTTTGCATATGTGGAGGTTTTATATGGTACACACATATAGTTAATGATAGCTGTTTTAAATAAGGGATCATAATGATAAGTTTACAATGATCTTTATATTTTGATCTTAATTTTTCCTTTCAAAAGTACTAATTTTCTCTTTTTTCTGTGTGCATTCAAAAATTGTATGTTACAATTCCGACTTTTAAACATTTTAAATTTTTCCTTCACCAAATTCATTGTTGCATTACTATTCAGATTTTGACATAGTTCATATGTGACAGATACTGATGATGCTGAATAGAGAGTATATTTGAGGGTGTATAGTCCACATGTAGTGCCTAAAGTTCTTTGTTATATGGAATATTGGAAGATAGAGCCAGAAAAATGGCTTGCCTTAGGTCATGGTTTCATCCATTGATTGGAAGTTTACAGTGGTCATAAACTTCCCAACAAAATTTGTCATTTCTAAGCAATATTTCTATTTCTTGTTAATATCAACCAAAAATCTTTTATTTTCACTAGTCTATTAGCGTCTCTCAGAATCACTTGCAAAAGTTAATTCCACTTTTTGGGTACAAATCCAATTCCCTATGTAGTTGTTGAGTTCCAACTTTCTTTGAAGCATGAATCAAGCCCCTGTGGTGGTATTGAGGGTAAATCATGCACTGTCTCTTTCCTCTAGAAACATAGGGCCATTCTCAATGAAAAATCCATCCTCCAACAGAATGATAGAATGCAAGTTATGATAAGAACAATGAGAAAAGACCAACAAAGGAGAGGTTTGGGAAATAACTGGTGAAAATAAACATTGATTTGGAGTTTGGAGAAAAACAGAATTTTGAGGTGTACATTTGGGAACATAAACATCATAGAAAAGCATATAGAGAAAAGCATGGAGGACAAAATAAAGGACACTCCCCACAGCCCAAAAAAACACTATATTAGTGATCAAAAGAATAGGTAATGATAGACTTTTAAGTTATAAATAAAACTAGCAAGGTAAGTTGGAGACATGTGCCAAAATCATTGAATGCCAAGCTGAGAAGAACGGGGAGTACTGAAGGATTTTCAGCAGAAAATAATAATCTTCTTCAGGAAGAAATTGCTTAAATTGAGATGTCAAAGATTGTATTCAGTAGGCTTAGTCTAGCCTCCACTGAAGGGCCCAGAGCCTGAAATGTGCCGTACAGCTGTGTTCAATTGGGAGTCCAATGCTCTCAGTCGGCTCTCCTTAGACAGCAGCACAACAAACTCATTGTTCCCTTTAGGTCTCTACTCAAAGGTGACTGTCCCAGTGATGCTAACCTTCACTGACTATCTGCTCCCTCCATCCTTGAACTCCCAAGTCCAGTACTGTGATCTAATTTGGGTTTCTTTCCCAGAGCATTTTGTTGTCTACTTACTTAATATACAATTTACTAACTTGTGTTGTTTCTTGTTTAATAGCTTTTCTCTCCTGCTGGAATTCAAACACCACCAGGGTAGGAATCATTGTTCTTTTCATTGACATATTTCAAACACTCAAAAGGAGGTCTGATACATAGTAGATACCAAATAAATATTTGCTAAATATTGGTACACTTTGGATCTGAAATATCACCAAATGTCCATTTGTTAAAGGATTAGTTCCTAGTGTGATGCTATTGGAAGGTGGCAGAACTCTAAGATGTAGGAACTAGTAGGTGTACTGTCATTGAAGTCATGTCCTTGAAGTGGACAGTGGGGCCCCAGTCCTTTCCTCTTCCTCTTTTACTCCCTGGCAGTATGCTGAGCCAATTTGTTCCACTATATACTTCTGTGATGATCTGCTGCCACAGGTCCACAGAAAGGGATCCAATTGATCATGAAACTGAAACCTTCAAATCTGTAAACCACAGCATACCTTTTGTCTTTATAAGTTGATGATCTCAGGTATCTGCTGTGGTAGCAGAAAACTGATGAACATAAATATTTTGAAACATGTCCCTTAAGTTTCTCAAAACAGAGAAAATATCTTACTCATTTTTTTGTCTATGTAACTGTAAGAGGTATGATTCAAACATAATAGATCCAAAAAAATATTGGTTTAATTGAATCAAAAAAGGGCACAAGAAATTTTCTTCTAGATCTTCTTTTTCCTTTTCCTTTTTGAGAAGTCTGCCTTTTTTCTGTTCTTACTTATCTTGTTTTCTGGGTCTTGGCAAATTGCAGAGTGTACCTTTCATTGATATTAGTGGGCAATAATACCAAGTATTAGTTAGATTCCAGAGTTCCACTTGGAGTTTGTCTTGGACAAGGTAGTCTACCGAATAACCTGATCAAATTGTATCACGGTTGGGTTCCAGCTGGTAAGGTCCCAGGAGAAAGCCTGCTTTGATGTTAAATGTATGAGGTCCCAGAGTCTGCCACTCTCTTTTCCTTTGATCTATTCCTCTTCTTCAGTCTAGAATATGCTTATTTCTTGATTTTTGATGTTACTTGAATGACAGTGAGCTCATTCCTTCTTTATTGTTTTTCTCTCTAGGCCTATTTAAATTTGGACTTTTTCTGTTCTGATGATTCTACTTTCTTTCAGACTTGACTCTGAAACTTGAAATTTCCCAAAATATTGTGCACTTTTGTCTCATGTTTGCTCTGAAAGTCCATTTTTTTAACGGAAGGGCTATGCAAAAGGATCTGAATTTCTGTCTTCTTTTTCAGACTCTGAAACTCATACTGCTAGGTGTTACTGGGCCATGTGGAAAGTTCTTGACTTGTTAGGAGGTGCTGCCCATCATGGGCAAAGTCTAGGTTTATGAATTTCTGCCATTAATAATGAGGCAAAAATCCCAATTTTCTGGCGAAATCTCTTGATTTAAAAAAATAAATCAGTCTGAATTCAAATAAATTTTTGTTTTTTGAAAGAAGGAAAAACAGCCTACAGGCCAAAGGAGATGACAATGTGCAAGTCCTGCCTGGGGTCACCATTTTGTTACTTCTACTCTGGGACTTGATCAACGACTCAGTCTGTGACAGGGCTGGAACTTCTGATCTCTAGAACTTTAATGTTCTTGCAGGGCACATGATGTGCTATTTTTCCCCCTATATTGAAATTGCATATTGAAGGAAGATAATTGACTGTTTTTGCCAAAAATTACTTCTTTCCTCCTTCTCCAATCTATTCTTTCACAAGTGCCCAGTGTTTCCTTATTTCTGCATGAAAACTTTTATTTCTTTTCTTTTTTGGGGGGTGGGGGGACAGAAAATGGACAACATCTGACTGAGATGCAGTTCTGTATTGGGTAAAAGTAAGCACTGGTTTCAAAATCACTCCTGTTTAAAGAGTACTGACACCTGAATTATCTCCTCATTCATGTCCCCACTTTCTGCCCAGTTTTCCAGGTGATATACTGAGGGTGAACAGTTTGACCGAGGTCTCACAGCCTTGAAGTCGAGGAGCTGGGATTCCACATCTAACTATCTCTTCACCACTACTCACATCACTCTCTTTGCCTTTTCTATTTCTGGTTCGTTCAGTGGGTAAATCTGGTCGCAGACTAAGGTAGCCAACTTGTTCTGGTTTTCCTAAAACAGTCTCATTGTTTAAAATGAAAAAAAGTTCCTCAGCCCCAGAGCACTGACAGTCCTGGGCGACCTAGCACAGTTTGCCCCATTATTATAGGTAAAGCAAGTAAACTGGCCCAAGGAGACTCTGCTGAAGCCCTTAGAAAGAAGAAAAGGAGAGAGCGGGTACATAACACCAGAAGCCACAGTGTGCTCTCAACAGTATACATCAGGTCCTTCCAATTTTCTCTGACAGGCCAACCCTATGTTCTCTTTGTTCTCAATCTATTATTAAGTTTTGCACGAGGGCTATGTTCAGAATATTTTTTTTTTTTATTGTTGTACTTTTCATTGTTGCTCCTAGACGAAGTCAGACCAAATATGAGGCTTCTGGTTCCTTTTTCCAAATAGATATCTTTTCATAGATTCATAGACCTTAGGTATACAGTCCAATTTATCTAACACATTTTAAGATATTTTAAGATCTTTTTGTCTGAATGAATTTAGTATGTATGCATATATATATACACACACATATATTTTACTATATGTAAATATGCATATGTATATTAAATATGTATATTTACCTTAGGTTCCTTGGTCATTCAGTTCAGTCATGTAAAGTACATGTCAATACTCAAGCAAGAAGCTAAATGGAAAGCCTCACTTGGGTATGCCCCTCTGCCCTTACTCAGGCAAGGAAGGTTCCTCCTGCATCTCCTGATCACATCCTGCCTTGCAGGGAGATGTGTTGTGGTCTCAGAGGAGATGATCAAAATGCTGCTACCAGCCTTCCAGACCAGGAAATTCCCAACAGCACACAAACACTTCTGCCTCAACAGATCTGAAGCTACTTGAGGGTCTCCACTGTCCTCTTCTCTCATCTGCCTTTCTGAGGGGTGAGACCAAGGGACAGCTTTTGGATTGCAGATAGAGCTGCAATACAATGGACCTTGTGGGCGTTGCCCATGAAGAAATATTTATCAAGCTGGGGAATAGAACATATTTAATTCAATAAATTGTTAGCTTGATTTGTAACTCTTTAAATTTTTGGATTAAGTTACCCAGTTCTCCATTTACACTATTGCATCAGGTTCTGTGAGCATCCAAGAAGGTCCTGGATAACTGTATATTATTTTTTTGATGATTATACTTGAACCCAAATTTAGCCAGTTTTCAAATGCTTATTTTGCCACATTCCCTAGAAGAAGCAGGCTAATTAAACCATATTACCATCTTCTTAAAAGAAGCATATTAAACAAGAAGATACATTATCATTTGCTCCTTGATTTCATGTTAATAAAAACAATTAATTTTTTTTGTATAATACTGCTATTGAAAGATTCCCCCCCATATTTAAGGCAATTGGTTTACTTTTAATGCACATTAGGAGGAAGTCTTCATATCTCATTTCCTTGCTTTAAAACTTGAGGGAATGTAAATTTAGCAGGTCAATAACTCACAATAATTTTAAATTTAAAACTAGAAGCAAAAGGAGGAACCCCATAAAGCAATTTCAAGTCTTACACACAGGCAGAGCCCATAATCAGCTCCACAATTTGTGCCTGTGCCTCCAGGAACTGAATCTACCTCCTTAAGTGAGTCTGCCCATTCCATGGATCTTGCTCCAAGACAGACTTGGTCTCATATCCTGTTCCTACTGTTAAGTGGGGGAGGGGTTTAGTAGATCATGGGGATTGTGGAACTTAACAATTTTTCTCTGTCTTTTAGGTTTTTATTTGTGATGTAAGAGTTGATAACCTCCTTGAGAGGTTAAACAAAAATCATAACTGCCACACATAAGAGGAATGATTTTCTTTTTCATTTTTCCTTTGTCATGATGTCCTCCTGTGTTAGCCTTGCAACTGAGTTTCCAAAGAAAGAAAGAATCGATAACAATTATACTCTCTCATGGTTTTGAAAACAGTTTCCCTAGTGATCTGTAGTTATTTTGATCACCAAATCAACAGTTTTATGATGTCCATTCAGTCCTTTAATCATGTCTTAGTTGTAAGAGGAGTTCTTTAGACCATACCAAGCAATGGTAAGGCAGCCTCAAAGGTGGCCTCTCAGCGTGGAGAAATCATTACATACTTTTTGTGGGAAGAAAAGTAGGCCTTGGATTGAATTATTTGTGATTCACATAAAAACATTCATTCATTTATTAAAAAATGTTTACATACTGTGTTTACTACACCAGACACAATTCTACAGCAATAAATCAAAAGAAAAAAGAGAAATCTTGATCATTTTAATGAGGACTTTTAATCAGGTGTGGGAAGGATAAGATAGACAACACAAAAAATAGTTAAGTAAATTTAATCATAGGTTGCAAAGCAATGAGATTTTGAAAATAAACTGTGATTTAAAGTAAATCAGAGCATGTGGTGTTAAAAACAAATATAGGAACCATTTCTTAAATCATGCATTATTTTTGTTGCCACAGCTTCTTAAAATATTCCTTTTTCGAATGTGATACAAAGTTCAAAAGGTTGAAGGAGAGTATATAGTAAAAACAAAACAAAACAAAACAAAAAACCTGCCTGTTTTATCCCAGTCTTTGAGATTCTTTCTTACCAGTCTCTTAAACATTCTTCAAAATTTTTTCTATTTACACATTTTCAAGTTTATGTAATCTCTGTTTTTAAACATACACTATATATATTGTACTACACACTGATTTTTTTTTGTATTTTTTTCCTTTTTACATTTTTCATGAAATATTTATTTTCTAAGACTAGGACAATTTTGTCTAGTTAAGACATTCTATTTATTTTTTACTGGTGCATTATTGATTTTTCTTCTTACTGAACAAATACTAAGAGTTTCCAAATTAGAACATATGGTACTGTCTCTGTCATTAGTGAGTGCTACTCTTATACGGGTTTGTCAAACATCCTCAGATGAAGTGAGTACAAGGCCAACATCTGACAAATTACCTGGTAAAGATACAAGAATCATTTTTAGATTGAGACAGTTTTCAATTTGCACAGACAACAGATAAAACAAGACTCAAACTTTGCAGCTGCTTTGGTTCCTGTCCCACACACCCAAAATAAGGCCCCTAAAGAAAATGGGATAAATGACCATCACATAGGTTTGGATTCCCATTTCTCTGCATCCATTTGTAGATCACAGTTAATACAAGTATATGATGCAGCTCTATTCTGGGAGGACAGGGTGAAATCTCGCACCTTATCAGAATGGGGAGGTTATTGGAAACTGTCCCATAACAGCCTACCTGGGATAAGGAGAAGACCAGTGGACGAGAGTTTCTGGGCAGATCCTCCCCAGCTTGTCATGTCTCAGATGGACCACAGAACATCTTGTCAAGACTGAGATGAGCCCTGATGTGAACTTGAGTCTGTGTGGCCTATATAGGCTGTGCAAGGTCACCTAGGCACTTCTGCTGAGATTATCGTAATATGTCATCAATTGCTCTTGAAGGATTTTTGGGAAATTTTCTATTTATGTTATTCCTCATTCATACCCTATTGTACACATTAGTTAATAATTGTAGAAAAATTGCTAGAAACAGAATGTTGTAGTGAAAGAAAATTTTTCCCAATTTTTAATGACATTATCCTTTCTTAAATATTATATTAATTATTAAGCCAATAACAATATACAATATTGTATTGATGTCTTTATATCCACACCATTGTGGCAGATTATGAAGTGTTGGTCTTTGTCATTTAAAAAAAAATTTAATTGTTCTAATTAGTTGTCCATGACAATAGAATGCATTTATACATTTTGATAGATCACATATAAGTGGAATGTAATCTCTCATTTTTCTGATTATACATATTGTAGGATCATAGTCATGCAGTCATATATGTGCATGAGGTAGGAGCATGAAATGGCATTTCTTCATGTCTTTCTTTCTTTTTTTTATAATTAGTGAGTTTGATCATTCTTTTGTGCACATGAAAGTCATTTGTTTTTTTACATACTCATGTTCTTTCCCTATTTTTTCAGTGGGATATGTGTTTCAAAAAATGTAGGGAGGTTTTGTTTATTAATGATATTATAATATTTTTGAAGTACTTTCTCTAGTTATTTGGTGGAGTGTGGTATTATTAAACAAACAGTTTTTATGAAAGCACAAGTTCTATTCTCATTTTTATAGGCAAAATTTTTCATGTATTTATTTCCAGGTTCCTGAAATCTACACCATACTTAGAAGGTCCTTAAACATTTTTAGATTATGAAAATATATCTGTTATGGTTTGGATGTGAGGTGTCCCCCAAAAGCTCACATGTGAGATAGCGTACAATGGTTCAAGGGGAAATGATTGGGTTTTGGTAGTCTTACCTAATCAGTGAATTAAACCCTGATGGGATTAACTGGGTAGTAACTGGTGGCAGGTAGGGTGTGGTTGGAGGAGGTGGGAATTGGGGTGTGGCTTTGGGTATATATGTATGTATTTATCTGGCGAGTGCAGTCTCTCTCTGCTTCCTGATGATGTGAGCTGCTTCCCTCTGTCATGCTCTTCCACCATGATGTTCTGCCTCACCTCAAGCCCCAAGAAATGGAGCCAGCCTTCTATGGACTAGGACCTCTGAAACTGTGAGCTCTCAAATAAACCTTTCCTCCTGTATAATTGTACTGGTCAAATCATTTAGTCACAGCAGCGAAAAGGCTGACTAAAACAATATCACATTTTTAAAAATCTTCAATCTTATTTTTGAATATAAACCATACATAAATTTTTAAATATGTAAGGATCTTAATCTAATTTTAGGGTTTTATATGTGTGTTTTAAGCTAAGAATTTCTATTAAAATATATTTTTTACTTTATGAAATGTCTTTCTGGTATCTATAGAGTGGAAACATGTAAAGCATTTATTTTGAAAACAAGATTTTAGAGTTTGGGTACTTAGAATGATATAAAACAGGGGCACCTAGCACTATTTAAAGGAAAGGACTTTTTCAATTATAGGGGTGTTAGAGGAATAAGGACCTAAAAATATGTCTTCTCTAAAACCCTTCTGCTTCAGGCTGGAAGAAAAGTAAACTGCTATGGTGTCTCTCGCAGCATTCAGGAAAGTCACATGGGTTAACTGATGTGAACTAGGGAGACATTCCAGTGGAAATCTACATCTTTTTTTTCTGTTTATCTTTTAGACAGAGATCTCCATGAGCCCTTGTCTGTGTTCACCTTCCAAGTTGGAAGAGAAACAGACAATCTCACATCTTACCATGGCAAACACCAGGCTAGTTGCCTCATTGAAAGTCATCATGTCACTTGACTGTCCTCCATAAGACAGTCTAAGATGAAGAATGGGGACCACTGGACTTTCTTTGTCAAATACTACAACACATTATGGTAAAATCTAAAAAGGAACATAGATTTGCATCATATAGTTCACCTTGACATAAAATTTGATAGAGGGCAGCTCTACAGTGGGAGGACATGCTTTTGATGATGGGTCACTGGAGCCTGAGGATGTGAACTCAGCCATCTTTCTAGCTGGCCTCCTATGTGCACAGATGGGCTCATGGCTGAAACCAAACCTGATCCATAGATAACTCCACAATGAAGCACATCTTAGATTTAAATATCTTGTTTAACTCTGTTCTTTCCAACAATGGTGCCGATTCTGCTTTTGAGTAACTGGAGGTGTGTTTGCATTTCCCTGGTTAACAGAACTACTTGGGATAGTGGGGAATGGAACATGGCCCTCCCATGGCTGTGTTTTCTCTTTTTCACATAGCCTTTCAAGTGCATCTTCCAGGCTAAAAACTTTTCTGAACACATAACTCTTGTTTTCCAGTACAGCCAGCATCTCCCAATGCTATTACAGCCAATTTGTCTCCTTTTATGATCATTAGAGCAACCTGGCTACACAATCTAGGAAAGGACTGTATCCCCTGAAGCAGAGGTTGCTTGGGAGAAACTTTTCAAGGTGTTTCTTTCCTAGGAAGCATTTTTTTATGAGGCATCAAGACGTCAACACATGCCCTGAAGAAATTGGATCCAACTTTATAAATTGAGAGACATCATTGGATTTCATTTCCCAGAACGCTGACATTCATTTCAATGTCACTCAGCTGTGATCGCATACAGATTCTATACACAAGAGATCATAGGTAAACAGAGACTTGCAAGTCAATTAAGTCAGGCAATGGTGAATTTTAGAACCATCCCCTTGGATATGAGAGGGAAAGTATTTGAGGGAGTTAGTAAAACTTCGTGTGTTTTTTTTTTTATTGTTGCTTTCAAATTCATAAAAGACCTTTCTTTGCTTTGAGGTAATTTTAATATAGTGTGTTCATTTTGCTCTTTCTATGTTTTCAACAATTAAACATCTTGACAAAGAAGAGCGATGGATATTCACAGACTTCCAATTTTCAGCAACTCAAAAATATCTTTCTGTCATCTAGCATTTTAAGTCAAAGAATGACAACTTCTCTTTTGAAGTTAATGAATGGCAAACCTTATCAACAGTACACTAAAGTAAGGTGAGGATCAAAAGAAGAGATTTTTCTTCAAGTTTATAATGGTGATTGTTTATAATGGTGATTGAAAAAATCAGGCCAGCTCTTAATTTTTTCATGTACTGATTTCCATCTCCACTGTTGTGTTATCTACTCAACCAGTGACTAAAATTGTCTCCCAACAAGGCTTCCTACTCTCTGTTCAAGAGCACCTTCCTTTCACCCATCTGCAAACCCAAGCTACACATAACCTTCAGAGCAAATACTCTGAGACAGTGGTCCTGAAATATCAGGAAACTTCAGGATTTCCTGGAGGACTTCTAAAGCATATTGCTAAGTCCTTTCCCACAATTTCTGATTCAGTGGAAAAGGAGGGATCTGAGTAAGTTCACTTTCAACAAGTTTTCAATGGTTGCTGATTGAACTGATCCTGAATCAAACATTTAGAATTGCTAGTCTAAAATGTGAAATTGGGGCTGGAGCTGGGGCTCAGCAGTGGAACGTTTGCCTCACATGTGTGAGACACTGGATTTTATCCTCAGCGCTGCATAAAAAGAAATAAATAAAATAAAGGTATTGTGTCCATCTACAACTAAAAATATTTTAAAATAAATAAATAAATAAAATGTGAAATTGACCGTGTTACCAACCTGCAAAAGTGGTTCTTCATTCTCAATAATTTAAGTTTACTAGGAAGGATCATATGCTCCTCCACCACCCTGTGCTTGCCTAATTCTTAAGATTTATCTCTCATTATCCTCTGCCTTAGTTGAAGTATTGATAAGTATTTGACAACTGGATGTCCAGGGTGGGTCATCGACAAGCAATGTGCAGTGCACAATTTATAAATACAATGTACAGTAAGTTTCATCATTAAGTTTTATCTAATTGGTTGATTTTTTTATGAGTTGATTTCTATATGCTGTTTTTTACTCTTTAGTCTGCAGTTATATATGGTATCTGTCATATATTCTTTATTTTCTTGCACAAGACTTTAAAAATGTAAAAATTAATCCCAAAGGAGTCAGAGTAAAATAGTCTTCAAGCCAGAGTTTGCTGACTCCTGATCTAGACAATTCAAAAAACAATGAATCAAACCTTGATTCATTGTATTTGATAGTATATTTTTTCCTCCATTGTGGATGTCAAACTATTAGAGGGAGATCAACGAACATGGAATTGGGAAGAGATATGCTGTAGCAACCTAGTGGAGCATTTTTACTTCATCAGTAGAAAAGTTATAAAAAGCTTAAAGAGTTCATGTAGATAGGTGATGGATAGATCTATATTTATGTGGTAAAATATTCAGAAATTAATGATTTATTGCCTTTTAAAACATTGTTCTTGGTTGTCAATTTATGCAACTTGACTTTTAGGACAGTGTTTACCATCCAACTCACAGAATCCCTGAAAATCTAATATTTGTCCCTCATCAATTGAATTGACTCCAAAAAACCACTACTGACCTATTGTTTTAAATGCCACAAATACTGGACAGGACTGATAGCTTTCCATGCTCTGTGCCCTGGTGTACCTTTCTGACCTTCTACATTGGGTTAACTCCACTCCTCTAGGACTCAGCAATGTCTCCTCCTGGGAGGTTTCTGACATTTTTTAGGCTGACCTGAGTATTCTCTCAGTGTCTGGGGCTTCCCTTCTCTTTGGTTTCAACCTCCTTATTCTATAGTGGTTCATGTTTACTAATAGACTGTAAGCTTCTCCAATGCAAGGACTTGGACTCAGTCATCTCTGAGCCCACCATCAGGCAACAATAGAGACTTCTTGAACTGTAATACTAGCAAAATGGCTAATTCTTTGTTGCCACTTTCAGAGCTCTGTGCAACCTCCTTTGCAGTGTTCCTACAGTGCATTTCACTGTGGCTCTTCTACAAGGGAATAAGGAAGAAAGAGCTTTCCATGAATATTACTCAAATGTCTCCATTGGAATGGATATAAAGGCTAATGATTTCAGTCCAGATTTTAGACTCCTGGAGATTTTATTTGTAATTTCTATGTCTTTCATTGACTCAGTTAAACTGAAGTTGTTTTAATTAAAGTTGAAGAATGACTATGTTTAATCAAGGTATTTGAAAATAACACAGAAAGGCTACAAGTGTGCAAGTACGTTCACATGCGTGCACATGCACACACAGTAATAAGGAAATCAGCAGAGTTTAACACACACAGTTAGCTGGGATTTCCACTACCACTTCACTGCTCAGATTCTTGAACTCCTCTCCTTGTAAACTGTCTGCATAGGTGGAGGGAAGATAAGTCCCAGGGTGAGATTCCTCAGTGCTCTGTTTACTGGTTTTCTTACTCCTCTTGAGAAAATGAACTAGAGATGTGCAGGGAGAATCAACTCACCTCATAATCAATGTCCAGGGCGTCTGCCTCACCCTTGGTCCGGAAGTGCTGTGTGTGTTTGTCCACAGTGAAGTTCACCTGCTTGCCCACCCGCTCAATGAGGACCCAGTGCCAGTGCTGATCATCCAGGAGGCTGCCCAGGGTGGCTGAGGGCGGGTTGCTGCTGAGTCGAACTTTACTGTCATCTGTGAGGAAGGAAGAAGGGAGGATGGCATCTGTGTCTGAGGGCAGCTTGGAATACTAAAACCTTCTGTGAACACGATCCCACAGTCTCTCCCTACAAGTAAAGAGTGACTGTCTTTTGACAAATCTACAACTGTGCCAGGCTTGCAAAGGAGTAACAGACTTTGCCAACAGATTCTAAGACTGAATTCTAATTCAAACCATACACACCATGCTTTCAGACATGAATCTTTTGAGTGGAGAAAGCAGATTATGAACCAGGCTTGGGAGGAAGGGAGAACTTGGGAAAGGTGAAGAGAGATCAGTGGTGCCTCAAGGTAGATAAGTCAGTGGGCAAAGGAACAGGTGAAGAGCTAATCATTCTAGCTGCCACTCTCTGGTGCCCACTTGTATGCACAATAGTTAGGTAGGAAGCTAATACCTCTAACTTTAATTGTGTAATGGAAAATTTTTATCCACCTTTTACAAATAAAGAATCTGAGGCTGGGTTAGGTAAGCATGCATACCTCAGAAGTGCAGTGAGAATTTGAAGCCAGTTCTGCTTTGATCCTTTGCCCTCTGATTCTGGTAATGATTATGGCATGGATCTTATGTGTTGATAAGACCACAACACTGCCGGTGGGATGATGTGGGAGATTCAGGTGTAGAATAATTTCTCTCCCATTTGGCCTGCCTTCCCTCCCCATCTCCCTCCTCCAGTTTTGTGGAAGTCCCTGGTTGAATCTTTCACCAAATAGATCACAACTACCCACCGTCCATAGCCCATGCCCCTGTCAAAATGAACAACTAAATATAAATAATATTTACTTATGTATAGGTTTTCAATTTGGAAAATATTTTACTTGTTCTGTCTTCTTAGGAACTGAAAACTGTGTCTCTCTTCTCCTGTGACATGAGTTTTCTTAGCACAACAGCAGCAGCCTGTTCAACAGTGTGACATTAAGGGGACAGGAACTGCAATCTCCCCGTAGGCTGTTTACTCCCACCTCCAGTATGGCCCGAAGTCACTGCTTTCCTCACTGAAGAACACTTTGTTGCTTCATTATAGGAGTGCGAGTGGGGACACCACATTTATCATAATTGGAAAATAAGAACTGGTGAATCAGTACCTAACTCTGTCTTGTTGGTTTGTTTATTTGTTCCGCAACTTTTGAGATTTCACCATTTAATAGATTATGCTAATGAATGAATAGATGTTTGTTTTTCCTTTTTCCTTTTGTCCTGTCCAAAGGTGTTATAAACTGCCTGTGCTGATCACAGTCACAGCTGATATGTAAAGGAGGCACTGAATTAAAAAGGCGTACTGCCCTCTCTGAAGGTCTTAGTGTGGAGACCCTCAGCAAATGCATCTGTAGAAAGTGTCTTGGACAGTCATCAAGAATACAAATAATAAGAAACACTAGAGAGGATGTGGGAAATAAGGAACACTTGTACACTGTTGGTAAATTAGTACAACCACTGTGGAAAACAGTGTGGAGCTTCCTCAAAAGACTAGGAATGGGGCCACAATATGATTTAGTTATTATTCTTCTCAGTGTTTATCCAAAAGACCTGAAGTCAGCATACGATGGTGATAAATGCAAACCCATACTTATGGCAGCACAATTCACAATAGCCAAATTATAGAACCAGACTTGGTGTCCATCAACAGATGAATGGATCAAGGATGTTGTATACATACACAATGAAATTTTACTTAGCCCTAATGAAGAATGAACTTTTACCATATTTGCAGAAAAATGGATAGAACTAGAGAGTACTATGTTAATCAATATCAGCCAGACTCAGAACATGAAGAGTCATGTTTTTTCTCATATGTGGAAGATAAAAAGAATAAAAGAAAAATAAAACAAAACAAAAGTATGTGAAGAGGGGATCTCTTGATATTTGAAGAGAGATCAGGAGAGTGGAAGGAGACCTGGGAGAGGAAGGAGTGAGGAAAAAAGGAAGGTAGGGGATAATGAAATTGACCAAATTTTGTTATGTGCATATATAAATATATCACAATGAATCTCACTCTTATGTATAATTGAAATGACCCAAAGAAATATATTTTAAAAGTGTCCTGGAGATAAACAATAGTTGGTGCAGAGAGTTATGGAAATAGAGCCTGAAAAGCTGGGAAGGCCTCCTTACAGAGCAGCAATGAGTGGAGTTCAGGGCAGAAGAAGGAGCCTTGTTACCTAGCCAGGAAAGGCATAAGCCAAGGCTCACAAGCCACAAGAAAGTGAGAGAGTCATCTCAGCAGCAAAGTGCCAAAGGTGGCTGGAAGAACCAGAACCCATGATCCTAGACCTTGTGCACTAGGCTGCATAGTTTATATTGTATGTCTAAGGAATGGGAACATGGGCAAACTAGTAAATCAGAGATTATTAGTCCATGTTAACATTGAAGAAAGGTTATTTTTAAATATATTTTTGGTTGTAGGTATATACAATATATTTATTGTGTTTATATGTGGAGAAAGGTTATTTTGGCAGCTGTTTGAGAATTTGATTCTTGCTGTCAAGTTGTCCTCTGTTAATGCTGTACCTATTTAAACTCCTGATGATAAGTATGAGAACTCTTTCACCAGAGGCTCCCCAACAAATTAGACTCTAGCTAAAACATTTTGTTCCTCTAATAGGTAAAAATAAATGATATTTCTAATTTTCACATGCATTTCTCTTAATATGAATAAAGCTGAAAATCTTTTCATTTTTGTGTTTTCCCTTCTGTGAACTGTCTCCTCCTATCTCATGTCTATTTATTTTTCTATCAGTTTGTATTTAGCCTACTGTCTGTAATAAGAATTTTGGCAACACGTTTTTGTTGTCCCTATTTATTCTATTTTTGATGTTGCTTCTGTTTTTGGTAGTTTGTTCATTTTATTCACGGCTGACATATTTTTGTGTTAAAAGTTCATCATATGTTTTTCTTTTATGGTTTCTGGATTCATGTTACAGTTTAAAAGATTTTCCCTATTTCTGTAGAAATTTCCCAAATTTTCTTTTACTTCCATTTGAAATTTATTCTGGTATATGGTATAAGGCACAGTTCTATATTTTATGTTTTTAGATGATTACCTAATTTTTAAAAATCTATTACTTTGAAATTCCTTTGTGATTATTTAAGGAAATGTACATAATTTGTATAACTTTTAAATGTAAGGAGAAAACTACTAAGTCAGATGAATGGTTTGGTAGGTTGATGAGACCGAGTGTCTCTCAACACATAGATTGAGATATTTAAATCCTGAAACTTCAAGAAGTAAGTTTTGAGTTGGTTGTTGCCTCTATAGACTCCTTGCATCCATTGCCACCATGGTCACCACCCTGTGAATCTGGCCTGTGGGAAGGGGAGCCAGCATCAGTAGCTCCCCCCTCATTTTTCTCAAGGTCTAAGGTCACCCCTTCCTCTCCCATGTCCTAAATCAGACTCATAAAGTAGAATTACCATCATTCCAACCAACAATTCCTCTCCTAATTTTTTCTAACACTTTAGGGGAATAAAAGTACACATCTTAAATAAATGATGACTTATCCCTTACTACATTTAATGAAACCATAAACATTAATTAACACACTTATCATTTCATGCAACATAGCTCATGAAATTTTATGAATACACAAAGCAATTTGTTGATTTTTTCCTTTAAAAGCAGGTTAACATTTCTCCTTATTTATCTTGTTCATTTATTTAGTCAATATTTTTACTGCCCGAAGATAATACAAAATTGAATGCCATTAGTATTTTGGGATAACATGCTAATAAGTATTGAGGAATGTTAAAAAATATTTATGACTTTTTATCTAGTCATTCACTTTCTGGAGATTTACCTTAAGAAAAAAGTTGAAATGTGGTAAAGAAAATTTTAAATGGCTAGTGATTTAAAAACTGGAGAAAATGTCCAATAATTTGGAAAGAGGAAAAAATCTCTTACATACAGCTAGAATCACCAAATAGACTATTATATAGCTATCAAATAATATTTATGAAGTATTTATATCATGCTAAAATATACTTAGTGAATACTCTCTTTAATAAAATAAACAGTAACATTTAAGAAATAAAATATTTAATAATTTAAACTTCGCTGCTTTAAAATATATAGAAACAGAACAGAACATGATAAATATAGCCTAAACACAACTATGGAAAAGGCACAAAAAAGTATTATGAGATATACTTCAGATATAATTCAAGAACATATTTACCACAATGCATTTTTTTCTTTTATATTTTAGAGTGAGCATAACTAGCTGTGATAATGGGAAAAATTAATCTCATTAAAAAAGCAAAATCCTCACCCTGCATAGCTGCTTCATTTAAAACAATACATCAGTGATGTATAAATTATTGAGTATCTCCTGAATTGCAGGTTACCTTTTTTTTCCCCTAGTGCTAGGGATTGAACCCAGGGCCTTAAGCATGCTAGGTAGGTGCTCCACTGCTGAGCTGCACCCATAGCCCAAATGTGCTTTTTAATTAACCAAGAAAGAGAAAACAGAAATGAATTTAATTCCCCCCTCTCCTTTAGTTATTCTACACTAACATTCAGATATTTTGTACTAAAGTTAAGTGAATGTTGATTTGGTTAAACAATTGGGAAAACAGAATTTCTGCAAATCATTGAGAAGGGTTGGGACCATTTAGAAATCTTCATTATTAGAAATTATAACAAAAATTTAATTCTCAGGAAATGATTACACTGTTTATCTTGGAATATCTATTTCAAGTTTTATCTCAGTGGCACTTAAGTTTCCATTACGTAGTTGTAACTGGCTTCCAGTTTATTAAAGCAATATTAAAAATTTTCATGGGCAATTGTGAAGGACAAGAACTATCTAAGGTCCTAAACAACATAACAATTATACATAAAACTTGAAATGCTTGCAATTTTAAGTTTGTCTTTTATTTGACCTCTTCCCCCAAAGTGCTGTGGATAGACATGTCAGTGCCCTTACTTTCCTTAGGACTCTTTTTTAAATTAAAGGCATCATGTAGCATTGTTTTCACTAAATTCATTGTTTCATTAAATGTTCTTGTCTAGATTTTTCTTAACAGTTTACACAGGAATGCAACATTAACTTTCCTTGTCCATTAATTTCAGAAAGCCTGAGAAAAAGTGGGTGAGACCACTTATTTAGACGGCATTTTGGCCAAAGTAATTCTTAGAACAGGATTATTTGCTTTGATGAAAAAAGTGACCACGCATGTGAAGTTCCCTATACCTGCCTCTACAGGACCTTCAGAATTGTCCCTCCTACCTTTGACTTGATTATCAATACTAATATTTGCTTGAACTTAGTAAGCAAGGTAAACTTCACATACATTGTTTCAATTATTTCTGATCACAACTCTGTCAACAGGTCTGTCTCCAAAACGTCACAAAGAATTAGGGTTACAACTGGCTTCATCTGATTTCAAAGCTGATATTCTCACTACTACTCCTACTGAAAAAAATGATTCTTACATTTTCCCTGATTTCCTGTATTCTTACTACCTGCACAAATACTGTAAGCTATGCTGATTCGTAGAAATGCAGGCTCCTAGAAAATAGTTGAATGAATTGTAAAGCAGACAGTTATGGCAAATGAAAAAGTGCCGTATGGAAGGGGAGGGGCATGATAGAGAGTGAGAAGGCAAATTTTATCTCCATAGGCTTCACAGTTCCAGAAAGTCACCCCTATACCTTATACCCCTAGGTTGATTACATACAAGACTCATGAACAGTCTTCCAAGTACCCAAGTCAAACCTCTGAAGAAAATAAGAAACTAACAGGAATCAATCCACTTCAGTGAACCTGACCTTCAAATCAGGCAAATCTCTGTGTACCAATGAAAAAATGAAATCCACGTCTTTTTAATGAGTAAAAATACTTTCCAGATTTAGGAATTGTTCAGCTCTGAATACTAATTTATATTCATTCTCTGTGGCTTTTTTACTGTAGGAAAGTGTTATCTTAACATGCTCATGTTATATGGTTTTGATGATTCATAGTTACTACAGTTTATATAAATACTACAAAGTTAGAAGTAGAAAAAATTATTTTGCTAGGCTGGATCTGGCAAATCCAACTTTTTAACTGAGCTCAGGCCCTGATTAATGCACTTGTTCAACCTCTTCTTATTACATAAAAGACAGAAATGTGGCAAACTCGTCTCACACTTGCAATGCCAGTCTCCCTCCCCTCTTTATAATTGAATCTTCAGATAACTCAAGGTTAATCCTGGACACCAATGTCCCATTCTGATCTCTCTTCTCACAATCTGTCTCATGAATATAGACTGCCTGATATTTAAGATATAATTGTTTTATGGAGGTTTAGAGGTTGGCAGAGGGTGCTAATCCCAGGTCTATAGTTACACAGCAGTGTGATCTTAATAGGGGTCACTTAATGAGTTTAGACATAATGTGCAAGATTGACATGTAATTTTTTAATTTAATTTTTTATCTGTTCTAATTAATTTTACATGACAGGAGAATGCATTTATGCATTTTGACAAATCATACATAAATGGAGTATAATTTAAATGAAATATATGCGTATATATATTCATATGTACTATCATATATAATGTTCATGTAAAAATATAGGTGTGAGAATATATGAATGTTTGTAAACACATATGGATTTTTTTTTTTTGCAGTACTGGGGATTGAACCCAGGGCCTTGTGCTTGCAAGGCAAGCACTGTACCAACTAAGCTATATCCCCAGTCCACATATGGAATGTTTGATACAGACCAAAGTTATAGGCTATTAAAAAAATGGCAATCAGAAAAAAGTTATCCTCCAGGAAATATGATGAACATGCCATAAAAATGTGTGAGTTGGCTCATTAAAATGAGTATCAAAAGAGCTGAAGTAAATGTTGACCCTTTGGAGGCTGTGAAAAGTTTTCACAGAGATCTCAATGTGCTGATCTTGCAATTGAGGTCTTCGGCCTCCAATTGTTGCACTTTGCCCCCAAAGGACATCAGCTCTGCACGTGTTTATTCTATTCCAGCTGTTCGTATTAGGGATCGTCCAAACATTCCGCCTTAGTTCAAAGGCAATAAATTCTTGTAAGGACATGTGACCTGAGTGTACTATTGATGACTTGTTTAGTTCTTACAACAGTTCACCAGTCAAGTAATTCTTGTTCTTTTTGATTCTCCACCTGCCTATGTGGGTTCTGGCTGTTGTTATTCTGTAGAGGGCAGATTGCCATGGGCAATCTGAATGAGATGTGCAAAAGCTAGGAAGGGGAATCTCTCTAACCCCCTTATGGATTGATAGAAGAAATGTCTTTCCCATTTAGTAGTCTGGAAACGAATCAATGTTTTACCCTAAGAAAGTAGGCCAAAGAGAACTGCCTAGTAAATTTCACTGCAGAGCTATTTTCAAGTCAGACACAATAGAGGTAATTAGGTAATAGAACTATGAGCCATCAAAGATTATCTCTTGAACATCACACTTTGCCTATCTCTAAGCATCTCACTATAGATGCCAATTTTATGAGTTGAATTAGGGATTCTGTAGGTTCTTCCTGCCACCCTGCTCATCACAGAGCTCAAGAAGGCCCTCAGAAATTTCTCAAAATAAAGAACATTTTGTTTGGATTTGAAGGTGATGGATGAGAACTCCACTCTTCCTTCTCATGAATCTCCTGCTAGTTGCTGGAACATGTTTAGCTGTTTTTATTTTTCTAGGCTCCCATGCAACATGAGTTTACAAACTGCAATCTGTTATGTCTTTCCTTTGTTGCTATTTGATAATAAACACTAAAAGATAATTCTCTTCCCCTCCCTTTAATATTAATAAATACCAAATGGAAGACCAGAGCGGTAGCACTCTTACATGAAATGGCCACTTACTGTCTCTTCACCTTGGCTTTTTTGCTGTTTTGCTGTATTTTTGGTTTTTGTTTTTACCTATAGAAGTGCCTTTTTTGTTTGCCTTTAGGCATCTTAGAGAGTTCTGCTCCTTGCCTTCTGCACTTTGCTTACTCTTCCTCATTTGATCACTTACACAGTCTGAGCCTCCTCTTTCCTTCCCTGCGATAGGGAAGCACACACTACAGTGAAATACATTCCTGCCTGCAGTGAGATGGCAAGCCATGCAAAAACTAACCCACAACAGGACATTCAGGTCGTAACCCCTTGGGAGGCAAGAGGGGATTCTGTCTTAAATTGGCTGGCATTTGACAAATCCAGTTCATGCTGGATCCAGTTCACAGCCAGGCCACATTAAAAAAAAAAAAAAAAAAAAAAAAAACAAGGTTTCCCTTAAGAAGACAAGGGAATGCCCAGAACTTACATTTTCAACCCTTACATATATCACCTCCCTCTCTCCCCAACCCCTGAAGAAACAACTAAAATCACATATTTCTCCTCCATTTTTTCCCCTAAAATCTGTCTTCCATAACTGTGCCTAATGAAATAGATTGTGGACATGCTCATAATTATATATACATGCTTAAACTTACTAAAATTTGAGTTTGGTACTAAAAGAAATAACAAGAAAAGAGGTAGATAGGCAAATTTCTAATAGTGAACTGGTAGTTCCCTCTACAAAGCAATACTGGCATGTGTCAAAGAAAGCCATCTACTGTATAAGCATTTCAAATGATGGTACTTTTATACCCCCAGGCAGGTAAAGGTGATAGGTCACTTAGATTGTACTCCAGGGATTTCCCTGTGATATACTGGAAGCACTAATGTTTGTATGCTACTATGACCTGTTACAAAGAGCAGTTCTCTTGACTAGCATGGGAAGGGAGTGGGCAGAGCCCCATCCTACCCAGGTTGAGGTACAGGGCAAGCCTCCCCTTCTGGAGTTCCAGGGTGATGTGGTCTCCACGTTGACCTTCTCCATGAAACAGGACCCCATCTCCTTGCATGCTCTTGAACTTAAGGGAGATCACATCTTTGAGTGTGCTCATCAGTTTCTGATTGAACCTGTAGAGAAGTGAGCTCCGACCATCAAAGTCAGCAACATCTGATTCTGGGCACAGAAAGAGAGGAGGAAAAGAAAAATCAGTGCTGATCCTCATGATTCCTATTCCTGTTTTTCCATTGTAGGCATTGTCCAATTCACAGTGATGTTCTTGAGTTCTGGAAGGTCCCAACTCACCAGGAAGCATATAGACTAGACCCAACCTAATTAGAATCAGAAGAATTATTCATTTACAAGCAGCCACCACACACTGAGTCAAAGTGAACTGATCATCATACTGGAAATAAAAAAACTCTCATTAGTGATATATCAGCCTTTGCTTGAGGGGACAAGTACCTATGTCAGGCTGTACTGTCAGATGCCAGGTTTGTAACAACCTCTCATGATTTATCTTCCTTATTAATTTGCTTCTGACAGTTGGAACCATTTGATCTCCACATCTCAGTCTTGAGTCTGGAGATCAAAAAGAGAACTAATTTATTATGCCAACTCTGGATGAGTGATTCTGTCTTCCCCAGAGGCCTGTGTTCAGAAGGATTCTGAGGATTCTTCTGAGTTCAGCCAAAAAGAATATCTAGGAAAGAAAGACTTGGTATTTGAACAGAAAGGTAGAAACAGTGTATTCAATATCTTTCCTGCCCTGTCCTGAGCTGGCTATATTAATATAGTGCTTATATTAAAAAATTTATTAATTATTAGTTTTTACTTTGTTATTATCACAGATATTTTTATTTGATATAAAATTATACATATATATGGGGTATTATGTGAGGTTTTGACACATGAACATTGTATAATGTTCAAATATTGGAGTAGGTGTATTTTTTCTTCAACCATTTATAATTTCATTGAGGTTAAAACACTCAAAATCTTTTCTTACAGCTTTCTTGAAATAAATAGTACAATATTATTATCTATACTCACCATACAGTACAATAGAATACCAGAATGTATTTCTCCTGTCTGAATATAGCCTGGCCCCCATCCCCATTTCTCCCTCCTCCCCTCTCCAGTCTCCGTTAACCACTATTTTACTCTCAACTTCTATGAGGTCACATTTGTGGATTCCCACATATGCATCACATCTTATGGTCTATGATAGACATAGATTATGGGTTCTTGTCTTTCTGTTCCTGGCTTATTTCATGCAGTGTCCAGTTCTGTTTTTATTAAAGACAAAAGATAAACTCTTTTAAATGAATTTATATAGTAGGTGTGGACATCTGACCAATGCAGACCAAAAAAGTCAATAGAGACTTTAACTGGTTAGTACTATTATAGGTTATTTTTATATTTTTCCTGTTTTTATTATAAAAACTTTGACAGTTAGCTTTTATTAATTTTATAATAAGAAAAATGTAAGGCTATTTCATTATATCTTGAAACAGATTCATTATATGCCATCTTACATGGATGAAGTGAAGGGTGCATGAACAAGATGGGAACTTTTTATTTGAAATTCACTACCCAGGAAAACTCAAATTTTTATTATTTGCTAAGTAATTAAAATCCTCAGCTGGAGCACACATAAGGATACATTAAGTACTTTTTGACCAAGGATCAAGAAATATCCTTATAAATTTAAAATTCTGAAATGAAGAGAAAAATGAAACTAGACTTTTCTGTAATTAATTTTAAAGCCCAACTTCACATTTTATTTCTATGAAATTAAGTGCTTATAACCAAAAGATTGCTGATGTCTCCAGATTGTAAAAAGGAACTGCTCAAATGTAGAGAGATTTTTACAAACTCCTACCCTTCTCAAAATCTTCCCACCCAACTCCATCTGTGCATCTGTGCCGGTCTTCTGAACTGAATTTTTACCCAAGCAAAATGAAGTCTACAAGAAGTCAACTACCCTCACTCCCAGAATAATGAGTACCGGACTCATAGGTAAGAACCCGGACTTTGGTCTATGATAGCCATAGATTGTTAGCTTGTTCACCTTTACCTCTGTAAGACTTGATTTATTTCTTACCTATAAAGTGGGGATACTTACATCCATTAGAAAAGGAGGTCATGATAATTAATTATGTGATACATATAAAGTGATAACACACAGAAAGCAAGGACATTGTGCCAAGCACAGCATATGCTTTAAATCCACAATAGGTAGTAGGAGCGTTGGTTGTGTTTGGGTTAACTGGAGGGCCTGAATTCCTCAGTATTCAACTCCAGTGGCTGGCACTCCACCTTTTCACCCCAAACATTGCTATTTTATTTTTGATTCAATGGTTTACTGCCCAGGGGATGCGAGTTTGGCCTCAAGTTTCCTATTCTGCCACATTTCAGCTTCTCACGCTACTTGAAATGCTGCTTGTGTGCAGGGTGTGTGTATTGTATCCTCCTGCTTTCTTCTGACTGCTTCAAGTCTGCCACTGCACAACACTCTGGTAGCAATTGAGTCTGTAGGAGCTTTATTGCCCAGTAGAGAGCCAAACAACCACACAGCGCCCATCAGAGCTTGTAAAGGTGAATGTTCAGAGTCCTGCACACTCAGAGGAGACTGACCCAGTTCAAAGCAGAGAAGGTTTAGAGAGTTTTTCTTAGAGGAAGCAAGCAATATACTGGTCTTGAATGTTACACTTGGGCAGAGATGGAACCAGTATCTCTGGGAAGGGGATGATATGATGAGAATATGAGATACATCACAGAACTGTAGGAGGCTAAAGTGGTTGTAGGGGAAGGGGTAGAAAGATCTGGTTTCCAGTGTGTTTCTTTCCTATAGGCTAAGACACACAGCACATGGGCACCATTTAAACACTAATTCAAATTCTGCATTTATTCATGGAAGCATTTGTCCCACTGCATCTGTCACAGGCAGATAAAGTATTTCAATTTTGCATTCCCAAAACACAAGGAAGACCTCTGAGATTTGGATCACTGTTTTGTGTTAGAGTACCCCTCAATAAATTGTGTGTTTTATGCCCACTCATTGATACCTCCACTGTATTAGAAACTTCCTGAGAACCACCAGTCATCATATCCAGGATATAAGGCACGTCTCATGAGAGCATCCCCTCATCTTGTCATAGAAGTTCCCCTCTGTCTGGATCCATAAGGGCCACCAACTACTGAAACAACTTGTGATTCTGGGGAGGGGTGATGGGGGGTAGAAAAATAAAGACTCACAAATGTAGATTTTGAAGATAAACAGCTGGGATCAGGTGGAGTGCTGCTCTCTGATGAAGATGAAGATCTGAAGAGTTATGCCAGCAATCTATGTATGTCTCATTATCAGGTTAAAGATTATGCAAGCATTTTTTTTTTTTTTGTATTCAAGAAAGTCACAGAAACTAGAACATCTAGGTAGTTTTTCTGCAGTTGCAATCCACAGTTACAAAGTGCAATGTTAGGAGCTTTGCAAAACTCTCAAGAAAGTCCATTGTTAAAAGTTAATGTGAAGCAGGCAGGCTCAGGCGTGGTGGAGCTGGTAAAATATTATGGTTGTCTAGCTTAAGAATTCCTCTCTTCCTGTGTATCTTCTGTAAAGTGTCTGTCCAGTTCCTTGGCTCATTTATTGATTGGGTTCTTTGTATTTTTGGTGTAAAGTTTTGTAAGTTCTTTATAAATTTTGGAGATTAGTGCTCTATCTGAAGTGCAAGTGGAAAAGATGTTCTTCCACTCTGTAGGCTCCCTTTTCACATTATTGATTGTATTCTTTGCTGAGAAAAAGCTTTTTAGTTTGAATCCATCCCATTTATTGATTCTTGCTTTGATTTCTTGTGCTTTGGTAGTCTTGTTAAGGAAGCCTGATCCTTAGCCAACATGATGAAGATTTGGGCCTACTTTGTCTTCTATTTGGTGGAGGGTCTCTGGTCTAATTCCTAAGTCCTTGATCCATTTTGAGTTGAGTTTTGTGCAGGATGAGAGATGAAGTTTAATTTCATTTTTCTGCATTCTATATACATGATGATTATGCAAATAGTATGAATCTACACCATGCATAATCATAGAAACAAAACAATGTACCCCATTGGTTGTCAGTGGGTTCAGTATTCTTTAGCTAGACAATGACAACATGTAGATGTATCTCCTTTGTGACCTATGTCACCAAGACATCTATCCCATCATTTAATTCTCTAGCCTAGCCAGACATTGGTGATAATGGGATGTAGATCATAAGAGTTGTGATGGATGGTGATGAAAATTAAATAGTACAGTTACCGGAGAAAGGAAGTTTCTAGAAACAAGAATTTGACTGAGAAATTCATGGTTTCATGAGGGATTTGTGGACAATAATATCACACTACGAGATCATAAAAGGAAGCAGGATGGGGGAAATAGCAGCAAAATAATGAATATCGATATACATTTTATTTCCTGTAGGCTTAGACACACAGCCTAAGCTTATTCATTGTACACATTGTTTGTGTACAATGAATCAGAATGCATTCTGTAAAAAGAAGGAAAAAGTAAATAAATAAATATATTTGTTTTTAAAAAAAGAATTTCTCTATTCCCAGGAGCTATGTGCCTGAGATCAATGTCAGAGCTGGTAGGGTCTTTACACAGAGCCTCCTCATGTAGGTCATTGCCACTACAGCTAAGTACCCTATGCCCTTACACAGAAACATTCCCAGGTACTAGGCATGCTACAGCCATGAGGTCATCTGAGACCCCCGATCTCAGTCACTGTACTCCCATCCTCTGTCACCACTCTCCACATTTCAGCACTTAGCTCTTAGCACAGTCTGGGACAGGACAGGCAGTGCCCGACACATGTTGTAGTGAAACGGCATGGGACAAACTTGCCTATTGTTGCCTGGAAGCAGCACTGAACAAAGGAGAGAAGACTGATTTGTAGAGAAGCTCCTCTGCTGACCTGGTGCCTGGATGGGGCAACTCTGCAACCAAACCATCAGCCTCACTTTCATTCTTGAAATGGTGCATAACAGTATACTTATTTAAACTTACAGCAGATTGCAATACAACAAGGATGCAATAAGAAAGCTTATCTCAAAAAGTATGCATGTGTGTATACACATAAGTATATGGATATTCTTTATTTTGCTGCTTCCTTTTATGATCTCAGAGTGTGAGATTTTTGTCCACAAATCCTTCCTGAAAACCATGAACTTCTCAGTCAAGTTCTTGTTTCCAGAAACTTTCTTTCTCCAGTAACTGTACTATTTAATTTCCATCACCATCCATCACAACTATTATGATCTACATCCCATTATCACCAATATCTGGCTAGGCTAGAGACTTAAATGATGAGAGAGATGTCTTGGTGACATAGCTCACCACAAAGGAGATACATCTACTTCGACATGTTGTCATCGTCCATGGAAGCTAAAGAATATGGAGCCCATGGTAGAAGAGAAACAACAAAATTATTGTCGGAACCAAACAGACCAGTGTTTCATTCTGATTTTGCTACTTACTAGCTTGGAGACTTGAAACCTTCTTGATTTCCCAAAGCTTTAGGTCTCCTATCTGTGCAATGGGGCTTATAGAAACCTACCTTACAAAGACTTTGTGAGAACTTCCAAAGCTCACACCTGCACAAGAAATGACATTTAACAACATCCTTCCCTTCATTCTACTAGTAGCCCGAAAGAATTACTCAGTAGTAAGGTTTTCAATTATGGTATGAGGACACTATGAAGAATGTGGCAGGACGAAATTCCTTTTAGGCTTGGGGTTCCAGAGGACTCACATCATAGTAGGTGGATAGAGTTTCAAGCTCCTGTCACCATTACTTGCCTTCCATGTGCTTAAAACAGCCTCATAACTGCCCCCTTGGATTCAGCTTTTATCACCTTCACTGAAACATTTCCTCATCTTCATAAAATATGAGAAAAGAACTTTTCTTCTCTTTGCTAAGTTCCTTTGGTGAACTTCCTTTGAACTAAGAAGTTAGTTCAGTCTCCAGGCTCCATAGGATCTGCCTCTGTTCACCTTTCCCTTCTCATCCTTAATTCCTCTTCTCAACACTCACTCTGCTGCAGACACATTGTGCTTTTAGTGTGTGCATGTGAGTGTGTATGTGTGTCAACTTGTGAGTGTGGGTACAATAATGCCTGTGAAGCCTATACCATGAGCCTTGTAATTCTGTTTATTTTGTATTGCATGAATTTGTTTAATCACATCAATTATCCTTTGAGGAAGATATTTGGTAAATGAGGAAATCTTGGGTCAGAGATGAAAAAGTATGCAGTTAGCAAGTGGTAGAGTCAGAAATCACACCTACCTCACGTTAGTCAGATAGGTGTGCTAAGTGTGCTGAGCTCTCTGCCTATGAAGCCCCCATGCTCAACTTCCACTTGTAGTTTGGATCTGAAATGTCTCCCAGAAAGGTTCAGTTGCTGGCCTGTGGTGTTATCAGGAGGTGGGACAAACTTTAAGAGGTGGAACCTCATGAAGGAGATTAGGTTGGTGAAAGTGTGCCCTTGAAAGGGATATTGGGAAACTGGCCCCTTCCTGTCTCTCTCTTTGCTCTTCAGCCACCATGAGGTGAGCAGCTTTGTTCTACCATGTGCTACAGTCATGATGTGCAGCTTTACTATAGGCCCAAAACAATAGGGCCAAGCAACCATGGGATTGACACCTCTGAAATAATGAGCCAAAGTAAACTTTTACTCATTTAAGTTGATTTTCTCAGGTATTTTGTCACAGCAATTGAAAGCTGGTTAACATAGCTACTTAGATTCCTGACTTGTCCCTAAGAAATTCGCCACCCCCACAATATTGGTAGTTTCCCACAAATCATGCTACCATCCCTTTGATAATTATGCTCACATTGGCATTTGGTACTTGTTTCCTTCCTTATTTGTTACCCAAAATGCCAGTGAATCCATTTGGACGTGGGCCACATATCTATTATTTGTTGCACTATTTTTAAGTCTAGCACTGTGTCCAGAAGGTTATATTGCCCCAAAACACTAAAGAAATATGGTAGTGACCGATTGTGGTACCTAGGTACTTAGTGATGGTGCCTGAGCATCCTCTGACTTCCTGCTGCATCATATTCTTCATCCTTTAGCACTGGCTGCCTCTAAGAGGAGTTAGACTAAGAGGAGTAATTTCCTTTGCAGGAGCATGCCCAGTCATGTGAGCTGTGATCCCTGCAGCCCTCAGATAAGGTCCTTGCTGTAGCAAGGAGATGCCTCTTCACTGAGCACAGACCCTGTCTATTGGGACAGTGGAAGATTTCCTCCTACCACCACAACAGGTAAAGAGTACACGGGGCACATCCAGGAGAACTTGACCAAATACCCTAGATATTTGCAACATTAATTAAGTTGCACATGAAATGCATCAGCCATTTCACAGATGGAGAAGCATAAGCTAAAGAAAGATTTTGAAGAAGGATTAAATGTTTCCTCAGTTGAATACTTAATACCTCTCCCAGACACAAGAGAAATACTCGTCATTTCCAACTTCACTGGGATGAAGAAAATTTTAAAATTGTGATAATAAAGACCCATTTTCTTTTTGGTTGAAGTTGACAAAAATAATCATAGCATGCTGAGTTATAATCATTTGTCCTCATTGTCTCATTTGGAACTTAATTTGTAGATGGGATCTGGTTATGGACATCAAACTACTTGTAGTGTTTAAGATTCTTGACAGATTATTACCTTTAAAATGCAAAAGGAAAAAGGGAAAGGAAAATGTTTTGGAAAATGCATGAAGGTTAGAGAATGACTCTTTTTTTGGGGGGGATGGATATAGGGGATTGGACATAGGGGCACTTGACCATTAAACCACATCCCAGGCCCTATTTTGTATTTTATTTAGAAACAGGGTCTCACCGAGTTGCTAAGTGCCTCACTTTTGGGGAGGCTGACTTTGAACTCATGATCCTCCTGCCTCAGCCTCCTGAGTCACTGGGATTACAGGCATGTACCATGGCACCCAGTGAGAATGGCTCTTATTGGCAGATGGAGAACATGGTACCATCTTGAAAGGCAGGGTTATGGGAACCCAGAAAACAACATAAAAATATATAGCTTTTGTTTTCTCTGTCACAACTTCTGTAAGACACACATGGGGATTTCTTTCTCTGGATTAAATAATCCTTTCCTCAGGGTATAAAGAAACTAATTAGTACATATCACTTCGTTTAGTATTCTTAACAACCCTGCAGGTCCAGATTCTTCATCCTTTGAAAAATGTGGACCCTGAAGTTCAGAAAGATTATGCACCTTGCCCAAAGGCATACAGAAGATAATGAGCTGTTTGACACTGAAACCATATATTTTTCTCATTAAAGAATCAGGGTGGGGGGGCTGTCTCAAGGGTTACATGAGAGGTAAAGGACTTTGTGCAGTAAGTACAAAACATGCAACAGAAAATGGTGTGTGTGTGTGTGTGTGTGTGTGTGTGTGTGAAATATGATGCCCATTTAAAGAAAAGGTAATATTGAAAGTTGAGGCTTCTTTTCTCTAAGAGTTATAATGCATTTCCCTGGGAACCTGCTCATCTGTACTTACTCCTTCATGACAGGTCAAGTTCATTGAAGGAAGTGGCTTTTCCTGAGAGAGACTGGAAGCCACATTACATAGGAGGCTTCTTGAAGGTGGACCTTTCAACCGCCCTGTGTTCACTGAGTTGAAAGCCTCTGCCTTAGTTGACTTTTGCAGTCTCATCTCATTCCTACATTATTGGTTTGATACATGTACTAAGCCCCTCAACGGGGCAGGAACTGGGAGTGCAGCACAGGGTGTAATGACACCCTCCATAGAGGTCTTGCATTTAAGCACTAAGCTGGAACCACCTACCCACAATTCCACATTGGCGGGCAGCAATGGAGCACTGTGCACTGAGGCTGTCCAGAGGAGAGCTGCCAAGGTAGACAGGTGGGGCAGTGGGTCACCATTATCATCCAGTGGAAATTAGGTAGGTGAGGTAACAGAAAAGGGTGTTACCAACAGAAAGACAGTGCCATGTGTTCAAAACAAGGAGAGAAGGCAATGGAACCTCATGTTGGATCTATGAGGCATCAGCCTTGCTGGAGCAGTGGCCTAGAAGTGTGCTCCTTGAACCAGCAGTATCAGCATGTCCTGAGAGCTTGCTAGAAGTACAGGATCTGTTATAACAACACGATTCACAATAACCAAATTAGGGAACCAGTCCAGGTACTCATCAACAAAAGAATGGATAGAGAAAATGTGGTGTATGGACACAATGGGGCTTTTACTCAGTCATAAAGAAAAATGAAATTATATCATTTGCTAGTATATGGATGGAACTGGAGAACATCATTCTCAATTAAATAAACCAGACTCAGGAAGTCAAGGGTTGAATTCTTCCCCTCATATTCAGAAGATACAGAGAGGAAAAAAATGAAATAAAAAGGGACACGAAAATAGAAGGGAGATCAAGAAAATAGAGGTTAAGGGATCAAGAGGAAGGCAGGAGGAAGGAAAAATGGAGGCACTGGGTAATTAAATCAACCAAACGATGCTAGGGGCAAATATGAAGGTATTGCAATGAATCCCACTTTTATGTATAATTATAATGCAGCTGGTAAAAAAATAATAAATACTAGGGAGAACAGTAGAACAGAGGAAGTAGACCAGGGAGAAGGAGGAAAGGAGAAAAAGGATAGGTGCTGGGGAATGAAATGGAACAAATTATGTTATGTGAATGTTCAAATATACCACAGTGAACCCCACTATTATTTAGAATTATAATGTATTAACAAAAACGTAATAAAATTTTTAAAAAGTACAAAATCTGGGAATGCATAACAGGCCTGTGGTGATTCTAATGTTCAGCAAGGTCTGAGAACTTCTAAACTGAAGCCTAAGATACTAGAGGCTATAAGGAACCAACAGAATGGGATGCTATTAAAAGTAAAATCAGGATTGGTCCTGTATCTCAGTGGTAGAACCCTTGTTTAGCATGTGTGAGACTCTGGGTTCAATTGTCTGTAAAAAATATAGTCATATGGGTTTTAGTGTGACATTAAGGTTAATAAAAACTTCTTGAAGCATTTTAAAATAGGGAAACTGCATGGTCAGTTTTAGTTTATGTAGAGAGTTGTTTTTGGTAAATTCATCTGCTTACTTTCATAGCTCAGGTTCTAATCCTGGTTTTTAATCCTCCCCTTTCTCTGTGAAATTATCCAATTCTGTTTCCATAGCCAACATAGTGAAATCCTAATGTGGGCCTTCTTGAATTTTTTTTCTGCCATTATTACATGATAACTACTCCTCAGAATTCTTTATTTCATCCACAGTGCCAGGGACCCAGAATGCAGCTGTTAGATATTTATTTCCTGGAGTAGACAGTCTCTCCTTGTTTCTGAAAATTGATTTTTAAGATCTCATCATTGTGAACTCAATTCTATTCAATTGGTGGTTTATTAAGGTGATGATGTATTGGCAGATTTCTCTAGAATATGAAGAATAGGCCAATTGTGGATCCAACAGTCCCCTGGATAAAGGCAGTTCTGCAGCTCAATGGCCACTCCATTTAGGTCAAGATAAATCCAGCACACACTTGCTACCCTCCCAGCAGAATGGAGAAATGTCAGCACTGGCCAAAATTCCCACTGGGCCTATAATTGCTGACCCAGCTGTCAGGGCTTGTTTTCTGAGAAAGACAGAGTTCTGGAGGCAAATTCTGGCATATTTGATGGATGTTGGTAGCTTGTCATCAAACTAGCTAAAATAAAGGGCTGTACTGAAGAAAAGATTCCAAGCTCGAATCCCCCAGTGAGCTGAGAAGGCTCCGGTGTGGGCCTGTGAGGAGAAGTCTGTTTTCTCATCTGCTGGAAACCGAAGCTCCAAGTTGACAGGAGAAACTATTGATTCTCCCTGAGACAATTAGTCCCACTCAGACTCTTTGGTTGTTCCCAGTAAACAGGATTTTCAATACAATTACATTTTGAAGCTTTTCTCTTGATACATTATATATAAAAAAAAGATGATTATTCAGACTATAGCCTTCCACCCAAGGCTCAAGGGCTTTGGCTAGCAATCCATAAACCACAACAGTCAGCTCAAATTTGCACACATTCCCCCACCAATTTTGTGACTTTTCCAGGTCTTTTCAGAAACTATGATAACCTCGGATGAACTATCAACAGAATGTAAGTTTCCAAATCAACTGTAACCACTCCTAAGAATAGTTGTTCTTACAAATTTTCTGACATTCCTATGTATGATGGCAGGTGAAAAACAGAATGGGCCTCAAGAAAACAACATAAAAAATAAAAAAAAGAAGAAAACAAAAATCAAAGCTTCAAATTTTACAATTTTAATTCTAACTTTAGCAGATGCACTTTTTATCTCTACCGTCAGATTTGCCTTCTTGCAATGTTAGGTTTCTTTAAATGCATAGATACCTATGAGCACTCTTAAAGTTTGTAATTCACTTGGACTTTTCACTCTCTCCACAGATGACACTAACAATGTATTCAGTTTAGGGAACTCCCTTGGTAGATACATCCTTTCATTCATTCATGCCTAAATCTGTTGGTGGGTAAAAGGTACATCCTGTATTCATTTGGCCACTGTGCTCTCAGATGCCAAGATCATAAAGACCTGGGCTATGCCAGCTAGGGAATCATGCATTATAACATCGACATGATGTTATGTGGAGTGGTGGAGTGGAATGTAATAAAGGAAAGTGTTATTATGGACCCTACAACTCATTTCATAAACAGGGCCTTATAGGGCAAAAGGGGAGGTATTAATAGCTAAACAGGGACAACAAGCATGAAGATGCACTTCGTGTAACGAACTGGGAAATGTATGATCACCCCAAGTGATAGGTGCAGGGTGGGCAGTTAAGAGAGAAATCAGTGGTCAACCCCATTATGAGGTAGACAGGATAACTAACAGGCTCATTAAGGGAATAATGTAGAGATCTTATTCACACCTTCACAGAAGAAAAAGAGTCACAATGGCAAAGATTGATAGCAGGCAGACAGTCCTTGTGACAACAGGGTAGAAAAATTATCAGATACTTCCTTGGTTGCTTCAACCATCAGGGATCTTCAAATACTACACTCGGCTAACTGGCTGCTCCCTGGAAAGGTGCTTGTTCAGTAAAAGACATTTAAATAAAGTGACAAAATCAGAAAAGAGAGCTGCTATTTTTCTCTTTAACAGCTAGTTGGTACTTTCTATAGAAAGATTGTCATGTTGGGGGGAAATTAAGCATTCTTTGTTCATGATTCTACCTGGGCACAATCTAAGGAGCTTAGTGTGAGGGGACCATGTGGAGTGACAATAAACCACTGTGGTGACCACTTCAGCAAGGAATAAGTATGAAACAAACTTTTAGAGGCAAGACCTTGACATGTGTGTGGAAATCCACTGCTGCAGTAAGAGCTGATCGGTTAGGTCATCTCTACTTTGAGGTTTCCGTTAAGGCTGTCACATTAGCATATGGATCACAGGAATCAGAAAGAGGGCAAGTCAAATCACACACTGGGAGAATCACACACAGGGCATTAATTCTTCAGGAAAAATTGCTCTCTGCCTTTCTATACCAGATTCACCTACCAAAGGCTTGGATCCCTCAGTCTCCACATCTGTGAGCATTTTATTCACCTCTTATGGCTTCTAAAAATCAGAATTCCTAAAGGGCAGGGATAATCTTATTCATTTCTATACCCCCAAAGCCCAGCAGATGGGGGCTTGTGAGTGATGTTGATTAGTGGTTGATAGAGCCTTCAGATCTTCAATCAGAAATGTTATGAAGAAGTCATTCATTTAAGATAGAAGATCACAGCGTTTTCTGTTTACTGTGTTTATATTGCATGTAGATATGCAAATTTTTATCATAGAATATATTTTTCACTCATGAATTAAAAGCAGATTCCATTCATTGACTGACTTAATTTTAAGACCTTTCTGGACTTTTGCTTTCTGTCTCTAGAGTGAAGAAATGGCAATGAATTATCTTGGAGGTGTTTTCAGTTCGAAAACACGATGATTCTAAGGTGGGATTCAGAACTTCCATGAACCTACAAACCCCAGGCCAGGTGTGAGGGCTGCCATCTTGTCTCTCCACCCTTTCGGGCAGGTGCAGCTGAAAGCTGGAACTTCTGAGTTTCCCTGTGGTAGAGCCATTTGAACATTAGCCCATCAGTGATGAAATTTACAACTTGTTGACTTCTACCAGGTATGACAAATGACCACAGATGATAAGAACAACAATGAAGAGGTCAGCAGAAGCAGAGATAACAGGGGAATTTATTTGGGAAAAGAGCATGACTTAAGCTCTGAGGGAAGCTTAATGATGCTATTTGGCAGTAATTAACCAAATAAGAGAAAGGTCTTGTATAGAAAGGAAGCAACCTGAGGTATACAGTGATGGTTGTAATTCTTAATGAGACTGGGAAGCCTGACAGATCATTATACTTTATCAGAATTTATGATGATTTTTAAAATTAATTAGCTTCCTTTACATAAAGAAATTCAAACAGAAGATCCCAGAGAAAACTAAATGTAGTCTGAAGTCTCCAGATGGCTTGATGAAGGTGTTGAAACCCTTCAGGACCAGGTGTGTAAGAAAGCCGACCTCCTTTCTCAGAAGTGCAGGGGGAATGTGGTCCTGAATAAGAAGGAAGCAAAATGGAGGAAAGCTTAGCCTAAATAACTAAGGGAGAAATACTTTTTGAGTGCTCATCATATGCCAGGCACTATTTCAAGCAATTGAATGTATAAAACAAGTACTATTATTATCTCCTTTTTATTAGAAAAGGAAACTGGGGTCCACAGAGGACCCAAGAATCCCCAAGATTACATAGCTAGTTGGTGCTTAAACCAAGTGTCTGTCTCTCATGGTTTGGGTCTAGAGCCCATGCATTTAGCATTGTACTACACTGCTTTTTATAAGTTTAGATTTCACTGAAAATTCTCATGATTAGCAATTAGAGACATGAAAATAATAATTCAGGCTAAGAATTAGCTGACTTGTTACAGTTACATTAAAAAAAAACTAAGTTTGAGACAATAGTTTCAAATTCTGGCTCCTCATTCCAATGACCTAGAAACAGCAAAAATGTGCTGGAGGTCCTACCTAGAGATTATGATCTAATCAGGTTGGTAAAGTAGATATTTTAAAAAAATATATCCTTGGATGGTTCCTATGCAAAATTGGTCTGAGAAGTCAGATAAGGAATCTAAGAGTGGAGATGTGTGAGTCCAGGAGTTGATGAACCTGGCAATAGCTCAACTTTGTCCCTGAGCATTTTAGCTGTATAAGCACAGAAATTGTAGGCTGCTGACTTTGATTTTGTGAATAAAAATAAAAGACTGATTATGGTTTTTTCCCTTCCTCAGAATTTTTCCATGTCTTGTAATACTTTCAGATACCAATGCTTAAGCATAAAGGGCATGGAAGAAACTCAAGAACATAAGAAAAATAGAGCACTGACTAAGACCCTGGCTCAGAGGGAGCCTACAGGTAGTGTGAACATTTGGAAAGCTGATTATTCAAAAAATTCAATTACTCTTGATAGAAATGGGTCTGAATTTGTGCTAAATGCTGGTCCTTGGCCTTATTGGAGCTCATAACTAGGTAGAAGATACAGGTAATTCCCAACAAAATGCACATAAATAGCTACTTAAAATAGATGATAGATGGATGGATAAGTAGGTTGGTAGGTAGGAAGATAGATAATAAATAAAGTTAGGTCATCTACATTTGGTGATCAATGCTGTGAAAAGAAAGAATAGTAGGCTTTAAGGTAGAAAAAGTAAAAATAAAGAGTAATTTTATTTAAATTTAAATCAATTGGCATCTTCCTAAGGAACTGATATTAAAGCTGAGGTTAATTAAGAATTGAGTCAAGGAAAGGAGAGGGCACATTCCAGGCAGAGGGAGTAGTCTAGGCAGGGATCTGAGACAGGAGGGCACTTGACATGTTAGAGCAGAGCAGACAGCCAGTGGGGCTTGAGTCCAGATGAGAGTGGGCACTGCTGGGTGGTGAGGCATGTGAAGTCGTTAGATAACTGCAGGACCCAGGCTTCACGCATGGAATTTTGGATTCTTCCTAAGTGTGGTCAGAAGTCATTGAAAGGTTTTCAGTAGGCAGGGGCTCAACCTAGTGTTTTATGATGATTCTTTTGGCTGTAGCAGGATAATGGACTGAAAGAAGGAATGATTGAAAGGGCATTGCTAAGTGAAAGTTGAGGTGACAGAAGTCAGAACTTCACTAGACTGGCGACTATGAAGATGAAGAAAGGGACATACTTGTGATGAGCATGGTAATAGCGCGGATGGAACTTGCTGATGGAACTTGCTGATGGATTTGCTGTAGGAAGTAAGAGAGGGGAGCTTTCAACAAAGACTCCCAGTTCTAGTTTGGGCAGCTGAAAACGTTTGTAGAAATGAGGAAGATCATGGGGGAAATATAAAAAGACAAAAATGTTACTGAGAGTTTTCGATGGCATTTATTAAATTTGAGCTATCTGTGAAATAATCAAGCTGAGATATCAATCAGGCAAATGAATATTCACTTTTTAGTGCTCAGAAGAAGTACTCGGCTCAGGATGCAAATTACTTTTTTTTTTAGTTTCCTTTTCCAAAACATACAAAAATAGTAATTAATACCTTTGGCAGAGTGCTATGAGGTATGCGATGTGTGTACAGTGTCATGCAGAATATGAGGGAATGTTGATCACGATGGCAGCATTTTTAATAAATGGATAATTTAATGAAGAAAGAGTTGGTTGCCACCAGCTGGGAAACTACAGGTTCTCCTCCCCAGGAAGTGTATCATTCAAGCCCAGTCAGTATGATTTTCCTCATTTCCCTGTATCTTCTTTCATAGTCTCAATAAGAGATGCATTGCTCACACAATTGTATATTGACAGCTTTTTTTTTGGTGTAAATCTTTCTCTTCCCAACTCAACAATTCATTAGGAAGCATGTCTTTATTTACTTGGTTCGCCAGGATGAGCAAATTTGACCAAAGACAATCAGTCTGACAACAGAATTGACGATTAGAGGAAAAACTGTCATAGAGTCATTCTTCAATATTCCTTTTGAGAAAATAGTGAGCCTGGTCATCAGATATCCACACATAGAAGATGGGTAATAGCCAAAATGAACTTGAAATTCAGCAGGAAAAGGGTGTAACTTACTCAGAATAACTATCTGACAGGATGGCTAAAAATCATTTCCTTTGAATTATTTTCTACATGTAATTATTCAGCAGTAGTTACCTTCATAGGGGAAGAATATTTTAGGTGATGTGGAATGTAGTGGGAGATGTCCGTTCCTCCTTGGGAAAGGACAAGAAGCTGCAAACCCAAAGCTGATGACAAAGTAAGCAAAACAACAGCAGACATTGATGTGAGTCTCAGAGAGGGTCCTTGTTTGCGGGGGGATATGGTTAATGTTTCCCAAAATGGCATAAATCGCGGCAATAGAGGATTTCTTCTGAGCGTGTGCTCACATTTGTACTAGATGTCACCAAACGTGAACTGTGTTAAATACTAAGCACTTGATATATAACAACTCAAATTATCATAGAAGTCTTTAAAATCATCAACATTGTCATTTACAGATGAGGAAACAGAAGCTTCAAGAAATTAAGTGTTGGACTGAGGTTGTGACTGAGTTGTAGAGCACTTGCTTGGCCTGTGTGAGGCACTGGGTTTGATATTCAGCACCAAATAAAAATAAATAAAGATGTATCCATCTTCAACTAAAAGGAAATATTAAAAAAAAAGAAATGTAATGTTTGCTAGAAGTCTCATCATTTTTTAAAATTTGCTTTTTCTTTATTTATATTTAACTGATACATAAAACAAACTGTATATATTTATGAAATACCATATGATATTTTGATATAGACCATGTAATGATTCAATCAGGATAAATGTATCTATCTCAGGTTTCAATTTGTTTTATAGTGAAAACATTCAAAAGTCTTTTCTGTAGCTTTTTTGAAATATATAGTGAGATATTCAATTATCACTGAAGTATCATATTTTTAAGAGGAGACTAGCTGATCAAGGTAATGTTTGAACACACAAAAGTAATCTGTTGCTCTGGCCTTCATTGTGACCACTTAAAACAAAAGCCCTGATGACCTGAAAGAGGTGGAAACTTCATTAAAGTTGAGCAGGACATTCTGGCATTTTTGAAAGGGGATAAAATAATCAATAACAAAGAGTTTTAAAGCATAAATTCTTAAGGAAAACATATTTATGCATTTAATGATTTTAAAACAGGCTATTTCAGAGTATACCTTTGAGGTTCCAACAATGTCAAGTTGGGAACTGAGATTTTAAATAATCTTAACTATTTATTTCCAAAAGTGAGTGAAGTACTTTAAGAAATCCATGTATAAGGAACACTGTGACAAACTCATACATTTTAGCACCTATAATGTGCAAAAAAAAATTAAGAATCAATAAGTGGGATGGATTCAAACCAAAAAGCTTCTTCTCAGTAAAAGAAGCAATCAATAATGTGATGAGATAGCCTACAGAATGGGAGAAAATCTTTACCACATGCACATCAGATACAACACTAATCTCCAGGATATATATAGAACTCAGAAAAATTAATACCAAAAAACAAATAACCCAATCAATAAATGGGCTAAGGAACTTAGCAGACACTTCACAGAAGATATATAATCCATCAACAAATATATGAAAAAGATGTTCAACATCTCTAGCAATTAGAGAAATGCAAATCAAAATACTCAAAGATTTCATCTCACTCAAGTCAGAATGGCAGTTATCAACAATACAAGCAAAAATAAATGTTGGTGAGGATGTGGGGAAAAAGGTACACTCACACATTGCTGGTGGGACTGCAAATTGGTGCAACCACTCTAAAAAGCAGTATGGAGATTCCATAGAATACTTAGAATGGAATCACCATGTGACCCAGCTATTCCACTCCTCAGGTTATACCCAAAGGACTTAAAAGCATCTTACTATAGTGAAACAGTCACATCAATGTTTATAGCAGTTCAATTCACAGTAGCTAAACTAAGGAACTCACCTAGATGCCCTTCAACAGATGAATATATAAAGAAAATGTGGTATATATACACAATGGAATATTACTCAGTCTTAAAGAAGAATGAAATTATGGTATTTGCTGGTAAATGGATGGAGTTGGAGAATGTCATGGAAAAACAATAAGCCAATACCCAAAAAACCAATGGCAAAATATTACCTCTGATAAGTGGATGCTGATCCCTAATTGAGGGTAGGGCAAAGGAAGAATGGAGGAACTTTGGATTGGGCAGAGGGAAATGAAGGGAGGGGAAGAGGCATGGGTGTGGGAAAGATGGTGGTATGAGATGGATATTATTACCCTATGTACATGTATGATTGTACAAATGGTGTGACTCTGCATTGTGTACAACCAGAGAAATGAAAAGTTGTGCTCCATTTGTGTTAAAAAAAATGTGTTTATATACACATGCATATGAGAATGGGAGGTTGCCTAGTAGAAAGAATGCCATCATTTTTGGAAAAAAATGCAATAAAAATTTTTAAAAATCACTAAAAGTGACTGAACCCTATATCCAAAAATAAGTAATGAAATTGACACTTAGTATATATTCACAGAATACATAGCCAGTGTCAGATGCTGATTTGGTCCCAGGAAACAGAGAGGTAGGATATGATCCCAATAATTTTAAGTTTTACCTTTTATTTATTTATGTTCAACTAATACATAAAAACATAAACTTTGTACATATTTGTGAAATACCATACAATATTTTGATATAAACCATGTAATGTCTACACAGACCAGACCAGGTTGACAAGGAGACAGAAGTACCAGGTAAGGCTCATATCACAAGACCAGACCGAGACTGAAGTCTAAGAACAGGAGTGGGGTCCATGATGAGATCCATGAGTTAGAAAACTTAAACAGGTGACATTTGAGCCAAGAAGTGAATGGCAACCAGGAATCTTCTTGGGGAAGGAGAAGGATGGTATTGCAAGAATGACAGAGGCAGAAATGACAACATGGAATTGGAAGAGAAGCTCACACTCTGCACAGGGAACAAACCATCATGAGCACAGGATGGAAGCTGAGTATGAAATTTGAAGGAAATGCAAGAGAGTGGAGTATGAAAGTTCTTGAGACACAGGGACTATTCCAAATGCTTTGAGGCCCTGAAGGACTGAGTCTCTGCTCCTTTTGGAAGTGGCTAGAAAACAAAGGGACCCACAGAGCTGCTACTGAAGTGCAAGTGAGAAAAGATGAAGGACAAATCCAATTAGAGATAGGCAGGTTATGGTGTGTGGCAAGTGCAATAACCAGGACTGACTGATGGGGGAATGCCAAAGAAACCTGAAGTCATGGAATGTTTAAGCCAGGTTTGGAGAGAGTGAACCAAAGTCCAACAGAACAAAATAAAGGTCTCTGTGTGGAGACTCTGCAAATGGCTGAAAAACAATTAAACTCCAGTTGACTTTGAATTCTCCACCAAGTAGGACAGTTTCCAAACTGGAAAGGGTAGAAATTCTTAGGAGGAAGTTGATGCCCAAGAGAGGTGGGAAAAGAATACATTCTATTTAAACCATTGAAATTTCAGACAGGGTAGCAAATGCAAGAGCAGAGAGAGGCCAATATCTCCATTTCACTTTCTTCTGAGCCTTGTGCACTAAGCATAACAAAGCCATGTGGTTGTCCTCTTGCATCCCCCTGTGCCAGCTCTCCTGCTACTGGAGCTCTTTAATGCCAGGGAAGTGACTCTTTGAATTTTGAGACTCAGCTAATGGGAATGATGTTGTCTGGCTCATTTTAATTCCAACAGTAATACTTATTTTCTCCTTCTTGCCTCCCTTGCCCTCTTTATAGATTTCTATAAAGCACAAATCATCCATTATTGCTTGGTTTTATTCACATGCTTGTTACCCAATACTGCACTCTGAGCAATGCCAATCATTCTGCAAATCCTTACTGCAAGTATACCATCTACTCAACAACAAGAGGGCTCTGGGATGCCTGGAAGGCACAGTAACTGTCTTTGTGAAGTTTAGGGTCAAATCTGGGGAGGCTGACATCAGACAAGCAATTATACAATTAATTGATGACATCCAATCATCAAAATGTGCTAACAGAGAGCACTTGTAAAAACAAAAAAAAGGGTCTGTTTGTTTCTCTAGAACTTTGCATAATGCTTATATATCAAATGCCTAATAAATAAATACAACTCAGTGAAGAAGTGAGCAAGTAAATAAATGAATGAAAATGCTGATTTTTCCAAAATGATTAAAGTTTATGACTTAAGAAATTATAGAGCTATAAATTCCTACCAACCTTTAGCAACATTTTCAAGTAGATTTTGGGAAAAAGATTTAAAAGTCTATAGAGACAAAATTAATTCCCTCGAAACTACAGTCGGTTTACTAACAACAAGTAATTCCAAGAATTTGTTACCTAAGCAGAGAGAATGAGGCTGGACTGCTATATGCAACTATCCATTAAAAATATATGTATTTATTAAGTGTTTGTGCCTATTAAGAACTGGCACTTAATAGACAAGTTGCTTTATCTCATGGTACCTGACTTATGTTCTAGGGCAGGGACTGGGGAGACACACAACCGACAACCAAGGAAGAACAAGTGAGGTTCCTGTTTGTGGGACCATAAAGTAAATAAAGTCACATCATAGAACCACAGTTTAATAGAGAGTGTCCAGGAAGTAGGGCAGGAGACATTAGAGGGAAATTCAGGGTGGACTTCTTCAAGGAGGTGACATTAGAATTATGAAAGCAGTGAAAAGAAATTCTGGGGAAAGGTTGGTCTGTGCCTAGGGAACAGAAAATGGAAAGGTGCTGAGGTAGTAAAATACTAGCATATTTTAGGAGCAGCAAGAAGATCCACATGGCTAGAGAGCAGAGAAAGGAAGCTGAAGAGGTAGGTGAGGAAAATTAAATGAGGAATTTTACTGACCGGTAAGGACGTTCAATTCTTTAAGTGCATCAGACAGGGAAATGACATGGTTTTATTTCTTATTATAAAATTCACTAATAGTAGTGACTGTATGAAACATGGGTTTAAAAGACTGAGGTGGAAAACTACAGGTAGGAAACCATTAAGATCCTCCAGGTGAATATGGAAAGAGGCTTCTAGAAGTACACGGATTTAGAACATATTTTGGAAAAAGCAACTAGTAGCACTACAGATAAGCTGCTAGAACTAGAAGTTACAGGAAAGGAAGAAGCAAGGGAGCTACCGAGGGTTTGGCTCAAGGGAGCAGGGGATAATGGTGCCATTTAATGAGATAGAAGGGATGTGAAGGAGCAGGTTTTGAGGCTCTTGGTAATCAAGGGTCACATTTTTATTATACTAAATTTGAGACATTTATTATGGTTTCAAGTGGATATATCAAGTAGGCAATTGCATATATTAATTCCAGGTCAGATGTACAGGGTAGAGATGCGGAGGTGACTAGCATGCAGATGGTATTTAAATTTAAGAAACTATTAATTCAGCTAGCCAGGGGGTTGCAGATGGAAAAGAAGCAGAAGGTCTAAGACTAAGCCCTGAGACAAAGTAGGGATAGTAAATGACAAGGAGGAAAAGTCAAATTTTTAATGAAGTGGAAATACATATTTGAACCAAATACCAGGGCAGATTGAGTAAGGTAAGTAAAATCAAGTGCACATTGGATTTGTCTGTGTGATGCCCAGTGGTATGCCTTGAACAAAACCATTTCTCTTAAAGAATTCTGCATTGGTCAAGGTTCCTCAAGAGAAACAACTGATAGGATGCTTACATGAATTATGGGATTTATTGCAAGGAGTTGCTTAGCTAATTCTAGGCCTGGCTAAGCAAATGAGAATTCCACAGGGCAGCCAAAGGAAGGACAAGTTGGAAACTCGGTCAGGAGTAGCAGCTGCTGTCAACAGGTGGAATTTCCTGCTCCTCAGGGAAATCTCAGTTCTGCTTCAGAAAACTTTCACCTGATTGAATTGGGCCCATCCAAATTATCTAGAATCATCTTCTTAAAGTCAACTGGTTATAGACATCAACCACATCACAGCAACATTGTAACAGGGTTTGTTTGGATAACTGGACAGTGGCCTGGTCAAGTGACACATTCAACTGACCCTCAAATGTCTAAAGATTGATTGGAATGAGTTCCAGCACAAAGGGAGGCAAGCAGGTGGAGAGAGCAACCAAAACCAAGTTATAAAGAGAAACCATTCTGTGAAGAGGAGATGAGGAGAGAAGGAGAGGTAATTGCTAAGTAAGGCCAAAGGGCTTTTATTACTATTGTTTTGATTGGTAGTGTATACAGTAAGTCTTTATGTTTATAAGAACAATCCAGGGAAACAAGGACAAGATGATGCTGAAAAGGAGGATTGGATTCAGAAGACTTGGATTTAGATGGAGATTCACCAATGTGCTCTTACCCTGCCCTGCCAAGGGAAAAAGCACTGAAGGATATGTACTAGGAGTTAAGGATTATAGGCGGCCAGCATTGGGTGCTTAGAAAAGCAGTCATCCTGTGTCTAATAACTCCTTGAGGTGGGTAGCATCGCCTTGCCAATTATGTGTACCTACAGCAATTCATCCCCTTAGAGGACATTCCTAGATAGGGAGGGCCCATGGAGAAATGTAGGGTGGGATTCACTTAACATCAGGGTTTTCAGCTTCATCCAGAATTGGGCTCTAGCAGATCTGTGCTAGACCTCTTAATATTAAAAATTTACATGTTATTGTGGGCCTTTTTCTGAGGAGAGAGTCCCTTACTGCCATTAAATTCTTAAATGATCTATCACCAGAAAAATCTAAATGTGCTGCTCAAAGATGCCTTTCAATCCAAAAGTCTGTGACTTTACTAGATATTCTGTTTATCCTGGGTGAGCACAGTGTGGATGAACAATGGTTGGTGTAAAAAATGAGGACAAATGGCCCAGAGGAGAAAGATAAAGAATGAGGACATGTTAAAGAGTAATAAGATTATTAGGCCAAACAGATGGCTGGCAAAATATTATGAATGAGCTTTTTCTAGGCTTATTTTTTTTTTTTACACAAAAACATTGTATGTATTTTAAAAAGAAAAGAAAACCTCCCAGTAGTGACAACTTGTTATCAAGAGGAGCTGCTATTGTGGCTCAATGATAGAGCACTTGCCTAGCATGTGTGAGGCACTGAGTTTGATCCTCAGTACCACATAAAAATAAATAACTAAAATAAAGGTATTGTGTCCACCTACAACTAAAACAATAAATTAATTAATAAGAAAAGAGAATCTGGAAACTTCAGAGGCTCAGAAAAGAGGGAAGTCCTTCCTAGTTTTAATGGTTTGTTGATGCTTCTGTTCTACATTATATTCTTTCTGAAAGGGCTTATTCAAGATAAATACAATAATTTTGCCTGCAAATCTCTTTGTAGGACATTTGTTTTTAGCAGACACACCTTATGCTCATAGTTTACTGAAGAACTAACATTTGCTATTGTGTGTGTGGGGGGGGTGGTACTGGGAATTGGATCCAAGGGTGCTCTACCACAAAGCTACTTTCCAAGTGCTTTTTATTTTTGTATATGGATATGGGTCTTCTTAAGTTGCCAAGGCCTGCCTTGAACTTCTGATCCTCCAGCCTCAGTCACCTGAGCTTCTGGAATTATAGGCATGTGTCAATGTCCCTGGATAACATTTGCTTTTTGAGCCCTCATTTCCAAGGATGTCAATTTAATGTGTATGGGATAGAACCAGGGAAATTAGTTTTTCTGGAGCACTTCAAATGATTCTGACGTCTGTGTCCAGGTGCTTTCATTATGGAATGCAGCACAGGGAGATCACAGATCAGGCATTTTGCAGCCAAATAGGACCCTCCTCTGGGTAATCGATTCTTCTAAAATGATCACCAATTCTATCCATGTTTTCAGCTTTCCTTACATGCAAGATGGAGTTTCACTTTCAACTGCAGTACACACCAGCTCATAGACCAGTAGATGAATGCCATCAATTCCAGGAGAGAAGCATTCCATGAGTTACTCTGGGTTGAAATTATCCTCCTATTCTGGAACATGTGAAGAAGCAGAACTCCTCCCCTACTCTTGATGCTGGGGCAAGAGAAGACCTAGATGATAACATACTCCACTTTGTGGGGGAAACCACGCTTAACTATTTCTTTGATTACAAATGACAAATCTCAAGAGCTCTTAACTGAAACTTTTGTTCATCCTTTATCATACTATTGCCTCCAAGTTCCTTCAGCCTTAAATAGAAGAATTTTTCTACTTGTGGTTTGAAGTATACATTTTTAATTATGCAAATATAAGTTAAAGTCTGAAAATAACCTTAAAATAAGACAATTGTCATTCTTAATATAAACTGATTTTCTATAGAGAGTGTCACTCAAACACACAGAAGTGTTAGTTGGTTTGTGGGTACTTACTATAGGAACATCCGTAGACCTCCACCCTCATGCCAATCTTTCCACTTGGATTCCATTCCAGGGGCACAAAACGAATGAAGCGGGCTCTGACTGAGTGCAATAGCTTGTGGTGCACCACACTGTCAGCATTCATGTTTCCAGCAAATGTCTGCAGGGAGAAAGGAGATCCAGTGAGGTCCATAATACCAGCAAACATCAATGGAAATAAATCCACATTACACTTCTATGTTAGTCAGCATTTTATCACTGTGACCAAAATGCTTGATAAGAACAACTTGAGAGTGGAAAAATTTATTTTAGCTCATGTTTCAGAGGTTTAGTCCATGGTTATTCAAATCTATTACTCTGGACACAAGATGAGGCAGAAGATCATGGTGGAAGGGTGCAATGGAGGAAAGTTGTCAGCTCACAGCAGCCCAGAAGGAAAGCTGCGGGTGGGTGGAGGGCAGAAGAAGCTTCAGGAAAGGTGTATTCTTCCAGGGCATACCCCCAGTGACCCCACCTCCTCCAGCCATGCCCTACCTGCCTACATTCACTACCCAATGGATTCATTTAAACTAGGATGAGCTGATTAAGTTATAGCTCTTGTGATCTAATTGTTTCACTTCTGAGTATTTCTGCATTAACACAGAAATTCTTGGGGAAACCTATATTCAAACCACAATATCTACCAATTCTTTCAGGAAAAAAATCTTATATTTCTCTGATATTCACCTGAGTTGGGTAACAACCCTGCATTATGTGTTGTATTTTTTCAGAAACATCATATATTATTTTTTAAGAAATTCTTCCATCCACCCCTCATGGCCAGCCAAATTTTATGAATAAAGCAATCCTAGGAAGTTGCAAGACATAAAACCTAAAAGATTTGTAAAGTTAATAATATAATGAAATACCAAAATTCCTAATGTTCATAATCACTGTGACCTGGGAGATAACTGACAATCTCTTCTTGGAAGGAAAAGCTTTTATTGAAGCAATTGTTTCCATTATTTGACACCAATCACTTTGTTAAACACTTTCTATTATCATTATCACCACTTTACAGATAAAAAAGAATTGGAGTCTAGAGAGTAAAAGCGGAAAGGGAAAAAAATCTCCAGATCACCCAACTGGCTAGTAATTGGTCTGAGATTCAATTCTAAGGCTGTCCTTTTCCAAGTCTCATGCTGTTTCTACAACCCCCACTCTTCATCTCTTCCATTGTTAATCATTACAGCACAGAGACATCACAACTCAGATTTACATGTGTTCAATTTCACATTTATTTGTGCAATTTAAGTGAAAATACACAGCATAGTAACTATTTGATCCACTAACAATGTGCCACATAACCTTCATTTGATGAAAATTATTAGAATTTATTTTTTCTACAGATGGGATCCAAAATCTTAAACCTCATCTTTTTTTAAATTGTTGTTTATTTTTACAAATGCATTTTGATCCATTGTACACAAATGGGGTAGAACTTTTCATTTCTATGGTTGTGCACGATTTAGAGTCATACCATTTGTGTAATCACACATATACATAGGGTAATGATGTCTGTCTCATTCCACCATTTTTCATACCCCACTCCCTTTCATCTCCCTCTACATAATCTAATGTTCCTCCATTTGGTGTCAAATATACATAACAAAAATTTACCATTTCAACCATTTTGAAGTGTGCAGTTCCAGTGGCATTGTACTCCTTCATATTATTGTGTAAACATTACCACCGACCATCCTCAGGCCTTTTTCATCATCCCAATCCTACCTCATCATTAGGACGGGATGTTGACTAGCATACCAATGTGCTTGCTTTCTGTGATGATCATCTCTCTTCTTTTCAGCACCAAGAATTTATAGATAAAACCAGGTGTGCTAATGTATGCCTGTGATCCCAGCTACTTGGGAGGCTGAGGCAGGAAGATCAGCCTCTACAACTAAGTGAGACACTGACTCTAAATAAATATATAAATAAATAAATAAACAAATAAATAATAAATGGTTGGGAGAGAGTAGTTCAGTGGTAAATCACCATTGATTTCAATTGCCAATTAGGGCCAAAAATAAATGAATTATAGATATAACTTGTCTGACCATGTACAATTAATACAAACAAAAAAAAAAACAACTTTTTTTTTTCTTTCTCAAATAACCAAAGTGAACACCTATTAACAGGATCTTATGTATTTATTGGAGCCCATTTTCAAAGACTCCGATCTTGACCTTGTATTTTTAAAACAACTGTGACTTAGAGTATCTTGAACAATCTCTGACATTTCTACTACCCACAAAATGCCCACTTGCTCTGACACTAGGCAATTGATATAATTACCATTCTGTATCAGAAGGTGGCTTAGAAAGAAGAAACAAGCTTACTTCCTATTCTCCTGCTACTCCTGTAGTACAACAATTGTTTAAGAAGAGATTGACTTAATGTAAAGAAATTTCATGTGTTTCAAGTCCAGCATTCATCCCACATGCTCACCAAAGTTTTGGTCATTTTCTCTTGTTCAAGAAAGAATGGTTTTGCTAGGCATGATTGATCTTCTGTAGGTCCTGCTTCCAACTTTAGCAACAAACACATGTATGCTGATGCTTCTTGCTTTACTCCCCTAGAAGGGACTCTTCCTTGTAGAGTGTCATCTTTTCAAATCTCCCTGTTTTCACACTCTTTGATATGTGTGGAGGAAGGAAGGGAGATAGATTCTGGTGATTTCTCATTGCTTCCAACAGAATGCAGGTAATTCAAATTTATCTACAGCCTAATGGGAGGGTGTCCCATTTGGCATTCTGGATTCTGATTGGATAACTTAAAAAGGTTGATTTTTATGATCTGGAAATGCTTTATTTGAGTTTACCACTTAATTTACATATGGTGTTCTCTGAGGGGAGTGAATACTAGATTTCCAAGGGAGGCAGTGTTCTGGCACGACTGTGGCATTGGGCAAGCAACTTACTTAATCTTTCTGTGACTCACTATGTTACGGTCTTATGACTACAAACTCACAGTCTCAAAGTCTTCCTGGCTTCAAGTCATGTCATTTGCAGTGACATAGTCTCAGAGACTCAACTCCGAGCAGACACAAGGTCATACAGTCCTGAGACCTCAAAGTTCACAATGAATCATCGCTGGACCTTCCTGGAGAGAGAGCTTCAAATCAACTCCAAAGCATTTGTTGCCTGGGAGAAGACTGATTCTACAAAGCTACAACCAGCTCTGCACCAAATTTACTGGAATGAGACCAAATTATAGAGATTCTGATTAATGTCTAGGAATCCTTTTACTTTATTCCCATTATCAACTCCATGTTAAATTAAATTGGTTCTGTACAACCAAATAATTGCCATGGCTACTGATATAGACATGCTTCTCAAGGGTCTCCTCCTGTCCAGCCACTTGGTATATTCTTTCTCTCTCTCTCTCTCTCTCTCTCTCTCTCACACACACACACACACACACTCACTCTTAAACTTTCAGAATTTGGGATACATCTTACAATTGTATAGTTAGATAATATCATGTCCCCACCTCAACAGGGAGGCCATGTGACTAGAAAGGTTAAATGCACAAAGGAATTGCAAAATCAGGTCCTTTAAATTTCCATTTCAGGACAATGTTACCTACACTACTTCTCAGAAGTTGTTCCATGTCCTTTTCCCCAGCTGTACCTCAATTATTATGCTAAATTTGAGCACAGGCCTCCACGGTTGTAGTGGCATACATATGAATGCTATTATTAGTAAATGGCATGCACATGGTTCCTAACAAGGTGGTTCATTGACTTTTTTTTTCCTCTAGTGGGAATGGAAGCCATCCTTCACTCGTGCTAAACAGTGCTCTACCACTGAACTGCTTCCCCAACCTCAGTGGTTCATTGATCTCATCATTATGCAGCAACAGCTCAGGAACTTATCTTTCTTTTTCAATAAAGAACTTGAGGCTGAGGGAAGTTAAGTTCCTAGTAATTGTCACACAGCATGAAATGTGTTCACTGAGGAGAACTCCCATATTCCCTTTCAGGGAACTGTCTTTCACATTCAGTGTAAAGACTATAACAGACCCAAGCACATAGAACGGGACCACAGGAAGCACTTATCCACAACTGTGGAAGGATATACAATAAGCAAGAGGATGCCTTCAGCATTAACTTTCTGTTCTGTCCCCTTCAGCTCTTATCCCTGGACTTTAAAGTCCATCTTGGTCATGAATGGAAGAACATGTGGAGATAACAAAGGGACTGATGCCCTTCCCAGCATCTATCATTTTAGGCAGGTGCTGAAGTGGGCCCACACTGTGAGGCCAAGATGAGCTTCAAACGGAGAGCAAAACTTCTGTGGTAGCTGCCACCCGAGTCCCTCATTTGAATTCAACCAACTGCACATAATTCAGCCAACCCACACTGATGAGTTTGACTGGCAGCAAGATTACAAGCATCTAGGTGCCATGAGGCAGATGCTATTAATCTGCCTAACTGCTGCCTGTGCAAGAATTAACAGGTACCATAACCAAATTCCTAATGAACGACCTTGACAGGAACGTCTGAGAATTCTCACAGAGACTATATTCCAAGTCTGGGTCTCTGCCAAACACACCTCGGCTGCCTAAGGGTTCATTTTAAGAGAAGCAGCAGTGTGGGAGAGGAAAAAGATGAGCTTTGGGTGCTAATCCAAACAACCCTGCTGATTTCTGTTCTTCATCCTCAGCAAGGCAATTAGCCTGCAATTCCTGGGTGATATGGATTACATCTTGTTTCAGACTGCAATATTTAGCTTAGTGCATTGAACATAGTATTTCCTAAAGGTGTGTTAACATGGATTTCCCTAACCCACACTAAACTCAGTTGTTTCAAGATCAGTGAATTTACAGACAGTGTTGTAATACTGCTCATGCTGTTGTTAGAGACTTAATGAATGGCTGAGAGCATAAATGAACAAAAGGTACATCAACAACTTCACTGAATCTCAGTTTACTCGTGTGCCTATGCAAATGACATGGCACTTGGGAAGATCTTACCAATACAAGCAATAGTTGTATGTCAGGGCTTGGGGAGACAATGCCAAGTCCCAATAGAAAGTATTGTGAAAATATCTCTATGTAAGAAGCTATCCAAAATAGTGGCCTATTAATACCCTCAAGGCCCATGCAAGGCACTCGCCAATTATGCTGAAATTTTCTGAAGGATGTTGAAAGCGGGCTCTTCCCAAAAGGAGTGAAAATTTGAGCTAAGGAAAGAAAGACAGGGAGCTCAGAGCTAATTATAAATGCATTTTCTTTTATTCAATAAGATAACATTTAATAAAGTAAAGGGTAATTAACATGCAAACTACAGAGTTAAAACTAAAAATCAATAAACTCACTCAGGCTCCAGTGTTTCCATTGCTCTTCAGGGGTATGTTCTGACAGGCATTTAATTTTTAAAAATTTTATAGTTCTGAGACTTGAACCCAAGCCCTCAAACATGCTAGGCAAGTGCTTTGCCACTGAACTACACTGGCTACATTCTCAGCCAGATACGTACTTACAGACAAGAAACAGAAAGGTAAATGTAAGGCACTGACCATTATTAGTGGCTGAGAGTGACTCTAAAATGTTGATGATAGGAGGTTCAAGGAGAATTAAACTATTGAATTTTCTTCTTTTTCCTAGTCTCCCTTGTTTGTAGCACAGTATCTATTACATGATCACAAGTGTGTACTGCCTGCCATTTCTTAGGAACTGTTATTTCCTTGGGCTGAGAGACCACTCAGAATCTATTGCTATGTAAGACCCCAGTTGTATTGTAATGGTTGGCAAAGGGGGATGTTTGATCCATATTGCTCCCACTCTGCCTCCTTTGCCTGGCCATGGCCTCCAGAGTAAAGGAATATGCAAATATTTCAGACAGCAGTACAGTCTCAGCTTACAAGAGTTCAAGTTAAGATTTTTCAACTTTACAATAGAAGGAAAGCAATAAGTATTTGGTTAATACTGTACTTCAAATTTTGACCTTCCTGGGCTATTGATGTGCAATATGATCCTTTCTCCTGAGACTGGGTAGTGTCAGTGAGCTACATCTCCCAGTCAAGTACAAAGCTGAATAACAGACATCCTATGTGGTGCTGTCCTGCTAAGGTAGGTGAGGTGTACTCAAGGCACTTTCAATTTGTGATATTTTCAACCCACACTGGCTTTATTGGGGATGTTAAAACAAGAAGCATCTGTAGAGAAAAACTATAGTCCCACATGATCATGATCTTAAGCTGAGTAGGACATGCGCTTATGCAGCCCACTCAGGTGGAGCTGTACTAAAGACAATCTTGTGGTTAGTGGGCCTGTTTCCTTGTTTTTACAATCACTAACACCACTGCTTCTATGCAGCTCAGGTTCTTTAACTGTATAGCTGAAGACCTTTTGTTTTAATCAGCTTTTTTGTCATTGTGATTAACAGCCCTGGCCAGCACAACTGTAGAGGAGGAAAAGTTTGAGCTCCCAGTTTTAGAGGTCTTAGGCCAAGAAGGTCAACTCTGTTGCTTGAGGCTCAAGGTGAGGCAGAACACCAGCGTAAAATATGGCAGAGGGAACCAACTCGCCTGATGATCAGGAAGCAGAGAGATACAAATATACATCCCAAAGCCACACAACCTCCCTCCAATGCATAACTTTCTCCAGCCTCACCCCAGTTGCCCTCAATCACCAATTAATCCCATCAGGTGATTAATTCACTGATTGGTTTAAAGCTCTCATAACCCAATCATTTCTCCTCTAAACCTTCTTGCATTATCTCACACATGCACTTTTGGGAGACACCTCACTCCAAACCATTATACTTATGTACTTCCTCCTTAGTCTCTGGTAGTGGTAATCCTTGGACCTTACAGCTTCCTCCGTTCTATCACAGTCCTGGCACAACCCTCATGACTTCTGAGCTCTCATGAAGTAAGTGGTCTCATTTTGCTTTTGTCTTCCTGTTCAGATCTTAGCTGTCAGTCATCCTTCTGCAACTTGGTGTAGACATTTCAGAAAATAAAATCTGAAGTGATATCCTAAGAATGGCCACTTTGTTATTACTCTACCCATATGAAAGTTATTTCTGAGGCAAGTCTTATCAGATAGAAGATTTCCAAACACACTGCTATAACCCCATCCCTACTCACCATAAACATTCCTTTTTATTGACAGTAATAGAATGTCATAGGACTTGCCAGAAGATGTTACATCATAACCTATAAAGATTGTGGGTATGGGCTTCAGTCAAGTGCCTTTCCCCCATCTAGGTGCCAATACCAGTGGAATGATGAACACTGGCTACAGACAGAGATATCTAGTTTCCCATACAGGCGGCTCCCCTTGGCCATGGAGCATCTGCATCTCTAACCCATTCCTCTCATCAAAGCAATTAGCTCAATATCCTCCTCATTCTCCCAGTTTGATAAACCAGTATGTTTTCCTGTAAACTATCTGCATTTACATTAGAATTCTTTCAACAATGACCTAAGTACAAGTAGAGTCCATTGAATGCTGTGAGTCACAAGCACCAGGAAGGAACAGTGACAAAGTTGTTTTAAAGTAGAAGTTGAAGAGCCCTCAAGCCACCAATGTTCTCTGCCTCTCTTTCTTTCTTTTCTTTCTTCTCTCTCTTTCTTTGTTTCATCTTTTTTTCTTTGCCAAGGATTGAACCCAGGGGGTGCTTTAACACTAAGCCACATCATCAGCCCTTCTTTATATTTTTTTTATCTTCAGACAGGGTCTCACTAAGTTGTTTAGGACCTCACTAAGTTGATGAGGCTGATTTCGAACTTCTGCTTTAAACTCCCAAGCCGCTGGAATTATAGTCATGCCAGGTATTTCTGTCTTTAACAACCAATCACATTTTTTTGGATGGAAGTTTCTGAATTAAGTGGCTGAAAATTCTTTCAAATTCAATAGTATTCAAGTAGTTTAACAGCTTCTGTTTGACAATTACTATAAGTATCTGGCTCACTTATTAATAGAAAATAAAGCAGTCATTCTACCAACCCAGAGCAAAATAGAAATGTGGTTTTATTGACTACTAGCTTGGATGATCAAAACCTAATAATTCTTGAAGACATTATGCATGTAACATAAATATTCATTAAGTAAATGAGTGCATATATATGACACCTAACTCTTCCACTGCTGTTGTCGTATTTGTTCTGAAGTTCTGGAGTGTGTGTGACTTCTGCTGTGTTAAGTATAAGAGGTAATAAAGGAACTGTTGACAACCGTGTCACATGTTTATGTTTCCATCTCTGTGCCGAAAGCTATAACACCAGCCTGTATGGCAGCTCCACCATATGGTGCGTGCCTGGGAAGACTGAAATACCCACTTAGCAAAATCAGACTTTTCACACTCCAGTAAAGCAAAGAGAAACAATACACTTGCCCTTCTGAAAAATAAATACAATGCTTTCATCCCGATGAAGGGAACTAACATATGAAAGTTGACAGGAGGCCCTGGCCTTCTACTACAGAACTTGGTTTGAGGACAGAGATTGTACCAAGGGTTAGGCCCAGACATCGAGAGAGAATAACTATCGTGTCTGGGGTAAAGCCTTGGGGCAAAGGGAAAAATGGAAACCAAGTAGGAAAGGTGGCCAGGCTTGTCAGCCCATTTCTGTGCTAGTGAGCATTGCAATGACTTTAGCAAGTGTTTTGTGCCAACTCTTCCTGTCCAGCACTACCTATAACTACGTCTTGTTTTGTTTTGTTTATCTTCCTGCACTTGTCATCAGCTGACAAGCTGAGCACACACACACACACACACACACACACACACACACACACAATTATTTTACTCATCTGTCTCCCCATCATGACTTCATCAAAGCAGATTCTCCTAGAATCACATATGGGAGAGAGGGTGGACCATAAGTTGTTGCTGAATGAGTGAAAGAATATACTCAGCTTTTGTTCCTCTAGTTGATTTTCTTATTAGAGAACCATGTATTGTTTCATTTTGTTTTGTTTTTTCACAGAGCACCTTGAGTGAACAGTGCTCCAGAGAAGTGTGAATACGATGTCCTCGTCCTCGTGGAAGAACTTCTTTTTCATGGATTTTGATGGGGGAAAACAAAGGATAGCAGCTTTAAGAACTCTTCCCAATGCTAGGTCATTAGTTTAAGGGGAATTGGAATGATATTATGTTAAAGTTCTTCCTACTATCATAGGATTCTTAATTCCCAGAGTGTTTTGGAGAATCAAATAAAGTTTCAATGTTCAAGGTTCCGCACAGCCTGCGTCACCTGCTCTATTAGAAACCGAGGGAGAAGTCTCAAAAGGAGTGCATGGGCAGGACTTGTAGTTCTGTAACTCTTCCTGAGGGTTCTCTGTGTCTGTGAGGGTCAGCCTGTTAACTCCACAAACTGACCACCCACTGTATGGTCTAGTTCCTGCAGTTTTTATTTGTTTGTTTGTTTTTGACATTTAATTGGCCAGAAAACAGGTTATGCTGGGTCCTCATTTCATGAGGGCCAAATCAAGACCAGGAGGTTGCTCTCACCCTTCTTTCTCCCCAGACTTTTTCAGACTGTCTTCTAGATATTAGTGAGTGCACTAGCAGAAAAGCCCCAACTCATCTCTCATGTCTCATGTAGATGGTTATCTTGAAAGGTAGAACTTCCCTGAGAACCTTTGAGAAGATAGCAGACTCTCACTGGAAAGAGTAGCATGAAAGCAGCAAACGTGTGTTTTTTTTTTCTTCCCCATTTAAATTGCTGAGATTCCGAATGCAAACTAGCACTCTGAAGACTGAAGTTCAGTGTCAGCCTTTGGCAAAACCATGTAAAAGGCCAAGTTTTTCATGATCTCCTTTACTTTGCTTCTTTCTTCGATTTTGGCTCTTAGCTGACTTTCCCGTTTTTGTTGTTTGTGTACATATTAAATTGTAAGTACTTCAAGCAATGGTCTTCCCTTAGGTAAATCAGCATTTATATTTTTCAATGTTTTGAAGTGCATTGGAAGAAAGGAGAAAGGGCAGAAGGGAGGAAAAAATAGTTTTGCATGTTAAAGAAATTAAATTGTGATGCCAGGTTGGCTGATAAATAGAGTCAAGCTCTGAGGTCTAACCCAGAGTGAATAAAAACCTAAGTAAATATCTGTCATATGGTTCACCTCCCAACTTCATCACACCACCATCTCTGTGCCGAGAGCTATAACACCAGCCTGTATGGCAACTCCACCAATCTCCTTCATTGTCTCCTGGATTACAAAAATAGCATCCGAATGATCTTTCCACCTCTGGTATTACTCTCATCTAGTGAATCTGATCAAAGAGTTCACTACCTTCCAGAATAGGTACAAATTTTGTAGTATGACCTATCAAGTCTTCTGCTTTCCAAACCATTTCCTGTTTCCCTCCTTACTGTAGCCTCCTGCTACCATATCAAACAATTAGAAGTGCTCTCAAACACACCAGTGAATTCATTCCTATTCATCTTCTCTACTCTTTTACCAACCTCTGTGTTTAAGCTTGTGATACTGTCCTTGTTTGTCCCCACTATCCCCTGTCATAGCTACACATCAGCAAAAGTCTGGAATGCAAGTCCTGCTCTAGACAGCAAGCCCCTTGAGGACTACTGCCTTCATTCATTCTGTATCACTAGAACCTGTTCAAGCAAAAGCGCACAGAAGGTGAAAAACGCATGCTTGGGGGTTGGGAGTGTACTCAGTGTATAGTGCTTGACTAACAGTGTATAGTGTTTCCCCAGCACTACAAAGAAAGAAATAGTTAAATAAAAAGGCCTGCTTTTTTCTATGAAGTTAATGGAAATCTAGCTAAACCACAGCACAAAAAAAATGTGTGATGTCACTAGCCACTGAAAGAAGTTTCTAGTTATCTATTTTTAAGCACAGAAAATGTAAAACGTTGGTCTTACTCAGGTAACTATTATCATGGAGCTAGTTCCTTTGAATCAAAGGTATGTGTGAAGTTGTATGTAAGTATTTTGCTGATGCCTCTATAAAAGCACTGACATTTTTCCTTTTCGTTTTACTTACTATCCCGAGATTCCCCTTGAGAATTGTCACTGCATGATTCAATATGAAGCCAATAGGCCTTGAAGAGAGATACTCCTGAAAATCACCTACAACCATTATTTTATGTATAGCCTGAGGCTTTTCATATCATCTTTCAAAATCTCAGTTACTTCATCTATTGAATGGAGATAATAATGCTATATAACATGAATTATACATATTAGATAACTCATGGCTGATGTCATTTGTGGAGTCATATAGCATAGAATAGTAATTCCAAAATATGATGTGGGGAAAGGTGTTATTGGTGGAATGTCTGTGGTCCCCCAAAGTTCATATATTGAGATTCTAACACCCAATGCCATGGTATTAGAAGGTAGGCCTTTGAGAAATAATTAGTTCATGATGATGTGTTCCCTATGATGGTCTTGTGTCATTTTAAAAAAGAGAAGGCTCTCTCTCTCTCTCTCTCTCTCTCTCTCTCCCTCCCTCCCATCACCATATGAGAATAAAATGAGAAAATGAGAAGATACCTGTCTACAAAACAACAAACAGGCCCTCACCAGAAATTAAATCTCAGCACCCTGATCTTGCACTCCCCAGTCTTTAAAACTTAAGAAATAAATTTCTGTTATTTTAGCCATTCAGTCTATATTATTTTCGTATAGAAACTCAAACCAATTAAGACAAAAGGTCTTTAGAATTGCCAGCCTGTGCCAAATAACCATGTAATCTAAAAACAGCTTTCTGGAAACTCAGTGTCAAAGAACTCCTGGAATTTTTTATCAGCAGAGTATCACTCAAATTTCCTTCCACACAAAAATGCCTGGGAACTTTCATTATCACAACATAGGGACATCCCAAAGTATAGGGACTCAATGCTATCTCCTGGTCAATAGCCAGGATCTCCACTCTCTGCACCTGACTCTAGGCCTGCCCTTCTCATGCAGACTGATAATAGAGTTAAAAACCAATGGCCTGGAGAAGTCAGGGAACCTGGAATCTAACTTAAAGCATGTATGACACAGTTACTACTGTTGTTGTTCTTGTTGTTCTTGACAGGTTAATAGAAGCATTTAATGTACTTATACAAATATCTACAGCCCCAGTCCTTATTTCCAGTGAATGTACTAAGTTAAGAAACGTAGTGAAGTTTTGTTCAATTTCCATAGTTTTCTGGAGCATCAGGAGCCAGCTATTCATTAGGTAAAGTACATAATTGAAAATAAGACTCTGAACTATAAAGTTGAAAGCTATTTTAAATCAACAAATTATTTAGAAAGAAAAATAAAAAGAAATTGCTTGCTGTAGCCTGAATTTCATTCGTTATTTTCAACAAATTTACTGAAGCATTTCTTATCAACAACAAAACAAACCAGAAAAAAAAAAAAGATCCCCTAGAACTGAGAATTGATTAGCCTTCTCCAATAGCTTGCAACAGTGCTTCCACTGCTGACATTAATCATGCTTCCAGCTGCTCCCCTGCACGAATACCAGGGAGGTCAGCATGGAATGCAGAGGATTAATGCTGGATAAATGTGTTGGTACCACGCTACAGAGAGGAGCACTGAGGCTTTGTTCATCTTTTGCTTCTTTCCCAAGTTTAACTAGTGATTCTCACACTATCTAGCTTGATAATTTTATTCCTGGTCTGATTTCTTTGTTGAAACTATTTGAATCAACCTGAGCAGGCATTCTGAATCCCTTGGGTTTAACCCACAGGGTCCTCTAATCTGGCCTTGATATGTTTGATGTGTCTTATTTCTCACAATCCCTAGGTGCACTGTAAAATCCAAAAAATCAGACTGCTCACTGCCTGTCGTTGGCCACATATAATCTGCAATCTTGTTTCAGTAGATCTGTGATATGCACTTCTGGCATTTTAGTATGGATCTGAAGATGAATGCTGTAACATGCTGCCTCCATCACACCCATGCTCTGCCTCTTACTGAGATGAGAACTTGGTCAATTACTTAGCTTTTCCATTAACACTTGCCCAAATTTAAACTGGGAATACAAATGCATTTTCAAGGGAATGTGGAAAGGAGTATACACTTTTGTGTACATGTGAGTATGTATATGAATGTCTGTGCCTACGGTGGTTAACATGTACGCTGATAACATGCTAGAATTGTTCTAAGTAACATATACATTGACATAATGCTTGGATATTGCTTAGAATAGTTCTAGCTTGGAGTATGCAATTGTGGCTTAAAGTATGACCTATATAAGGGCTCATTATTGTAATTGGTAGTTCCAAATATTTAAATAAACCATAAATATTCTTCTGATATATGTCTAATACTGACCCTTTATTAAATATATATCAATTTTCCAGGAAAAGGACAAGAATATTTATTGGAGTAGAGAGTGATCCACACACTTGTTCTCATGCCAGTCTTTGTCACATATATGCTGCTTCTCCTATTTTAGAAATGAGGAAACTAAGAGCTGGAAGTCCAGTAGGGTGCACATTGTGTGGCCAGGATGTGCCCAGATACATCCTCCTGGGCAAATCTCCATTCTCTCTGCTGAACACCATTGCTTCTCGGGAGGTATAACCTCTCTCTCCTCAAAACTATCATTGTACATAATTTCTAAATCTACTACAAAACTTAAAACTTTGTTTTATTTAGTTTCTATTATAGCTATGTGTAGGCATATCTGAACCCTTGCTATGAAAAAATTAGCTTTTTCAGAGCAGGAATTTATATTTGATCATGTTTACATATATATTACACATTTATTCTTATATTTTAATGTATGCATAAATAAGAATGCATACATTTAAATATACATGGGGATACACACACACACACACACACACACACACATACACACAAACACACACACATAATATATAATTTCCCTACCTGTACCATGTCTATAACCTCTACCTCTACTCAGCATTACTTATTTACTTTATTTATTTACTTGCTTCGCTTATTTTGGGGGTACCAGGGATTGAATTCAGGATCACTCAACCACTGAACCACATCCTCAGCCCTATTTTGTATTTTATTTAGAGACAGAGTCTCATTGAGTTGCTTAGTGCTTTGCTTTTGCTGGCTTTGAACTCATGATCTTCCTGCCTCAGCCTCTTGAGCCACTGGGGTTATAGGCATTCATCTCTGTGCCCAGCTACAGCATTATTTATTAAATATTTGCTTAATGTTTGACCATAGCCTACTCCTAACACTCAATATTTCAAGTTTTTGATTAATTCTTTTCTTTATCAATGGAGAATTTTGCTTCCTTTATAATATCTTTTGTTTCTGAAAAGAATTATATTATTCAAAGACTTTTCCTAGCATTTATCACAGGGTAAAATCTAGGGTGTTTTATTAAGCATTTTGCTGGTTGAAAAAACACATAGTAAACAAAAGATTGTCACAACATGAGCTCCTCTTTCATTGATGGAAAGTGAAGACTGAATTTGATCAATACAAGATTCCCTTGGTGTAAAGACAGGATACTGGTGTCTCAGAGGAGGCAATGCCTTTGAAAGGAAGGATCAAGGTCATCCAGATGAGCTTCAATCTTCCCTTTTACCACAATGGAATCTTGGTGATGGGAGCAAGCTAAGGTTGCCTCTCTGTGTGTTGGTCTCATTCTCTGCTAAATGGGGATAACAAGACTGGGAATGTCTGAAGGCTATTATAAAGACAAAAGGAGAAGGTCATGCAATTACCCAGTGAGGCCCTGCTAATGCAAATCTTCATTGCATAGTCAGCATTCAACCTCCTTCTTTCTGTTTTTATTATGCCATGTGTCAGGAGTCACATTGTCCATAGGGACTAAGCCACTCTCTGCTAGGAACTGTGTTTGTGTGCCAGTCCAGTGATATATCATTTCTGTCTCTCCAGTTTCTAAGTTCTTTATTATCCTTTTATTAAAGATAGGAGAAAGTACATAATGGTTCTAAGAAGTGTTAGAAATGTATCAAGTGTGATTGGCATCCTAAAAACAGTGTAACTGGGTTCTCTAACCTACCCTGAACATCTTAAAACCTTGATGGTTAGAAATTAAGAAAAATTTCTAGCTTCCAGCTGAGAATTTTTTTAATTATATAAGAGGAAATTTGTTTTGTAGAAAATAAAACACAATGCTTTGGTGAACCCATTGTTTTTGTTAAAATATAGCCACAGCCCTGTTACAGTGAGGTGAAACCTGAGAAAAAAGGATGTATGAATGTCTTGCCCACACTGCCTGACCCTAGGGTAGGGGAAATGCACTCTTCCCTTTCCACTAGTCCCTAGAGTATGTTTGGAGAAGCATGCTCCCCTGTTTTTAGAGTGCAAGAGATTTGTTCTAAGACATTCTGTTGTCAAGTGAGACTCTGCTAGAGTGTCATGCTGTGGGTAAATCAGAGAGATACCCAGCAGGGTAGACTGGCAGGAGGTGGTAAACTATGCATAGGTCTAGGATCTTAAATATGTAATAAGCCATATGAAGCTTTCCTATGTTGTAATTCTCTTTACTTATTCTGGAGTTATGTCTTCTCTTGTCTTTGGAGAATTGTGAGCAGGGACTATGTGTTGTTTGGTGAATCTGGAGAAGTGGTTCTGATGCATTAAAAAAGCCAGGAGTCCTAGCTGAGGTGAAGAATAGTCAAGATGGATTTGAAGATCATGAAAGCATTCCTGAGAGTATCTCTGAAATATTTAGGGGTTAGAGTGATCATGGAAAATGGGAACTTGGCTATTTGTCACCTGGAAATCAAAGGGATGTGAGACATCTGAATACCCTACATGCCAGGTTACAGGGAGATGCCACATGTTACCATACAATATACAACAGTATATGGGCACATTTTCAATCTGATCAATACTATGCTACTTAACAGGGGTTCTCCCATTCTTACTGCTCCATTAAATGCTCAGGAAACTAACAAAAATATGATGAGATCACAAAAGAAACAATCACTAAAATAAGCTCATATGTGGAAATTATTTGCATGGCAAACTGAAAGGCTCAACAACCTTTAAGAGTTTCCTGGGGATCAGTCTCCATTAGAATTAATTGTCTGGACATGTCTAAATATATTTAAGGAAGTGTTTTGTTGAGTATTAAACCAAAAGTGCTTCTCCATAAGTTAGTGAACCTGAGACCCACGTTGCCAAAGCCAACTGACCAAAGCATGTCTTTGTTTTTGTTTTCTCTTCTCTCCCTCCCTCCTTTCTCTCTTTCATTTTTTCCCCTCTGGCAAAGAACAACAAAATGCAAATCACAAGTCAGATTTATTCAAACACCACACTTAGGAAGCACATCTGAGCAAATTATTCAGAGCAGGAGCTAGGGATTCTGAGAAAGATGACAGGGTTATATGAATAAATTTCAATATAGCTTTACTTCTTTATGATATAATCTCAGTCTTAATTTCCAATGAAGCCATCGAAATGCATTGGAGCCTTGTTTCCATTAAAGAGCTTTGGATGTTGTGAACTTACTTACTGCGGTATTTAGAGATTTCATTTAACTAACCTATTTCTAGAGATTTGTTAAGACAATTGGTTTAAAGGATTAGCAATCTTTTAACTGGTTTAAAGCTCAATCAAAGCCATTTCTTTCCATCAACAGGGGTAATTGTTGAGTATATACAATTTCATTCTGTTTAGATTATTTGACCTTTTCCTTGTCAGCTTTTACAGTTCTTCATTCCTGCTAACATTCCTTCACAGTAAGCAATCTTGGTATATAGTAAATGCTAATTGCCCTTTTAGAAGGTTCCCATGATAAATGTCTTTATGTCTCAATTTAAATTTTCTGGGCACAGAGCAGAAATGGGAGAAGTCACTTTGGGCTGTCCTTCATCCAGATTCCTGCTCCTTTCTCACCTTTCTTCCACGAAGCAACATTTAATTAGTTCTTGTCCATTCACCTGTCATTGTCCTTGCCTGGACTTATTTTTGCTCTTTTGGTGAGAAACAAGAGTGCTCTAGATTAACAAGTGAGACACTGGGCCTGTTGGATTTTCTTCACAAGAGTTAAAACAAAATGGAGAGGTTGCAAGGGAAAGCACAGAAGTGAACTGGCAACTAACCATTTGTCGGGTGCAAGAATCAATTTACTGAGGGCAAGGAGAGAAGGTAACTCCTTTCTTCCATTTTTATTGCCTGAATTACCTCAGATAAAAAGTGGAGACAGGAGGTCAATAAATTGAACTCACCCAGATGACTTTATCTTTCCATATATGATGAAATTTTGCCTTCTTTCCATTTGGTATTTTTCACATTTTCTATTCTAATTACCATGTCTATATAGATTAATACCTTAAAATCTAATATGTTACATGGATCTACAATATCTTACTTGTTATACCTTCTTCTCAACAAATCTTGTGTATCTATTAGGTAACAGATTTCTGTGTTTGTGTGTGGTACTAGGGTTGGAAACCAGGGCCTTGTGCCTGCTAAGCCCATTTTCTACCACTGATCTACATCCCTGTATTCCTTTTTTAATACACACTAGAACTCTATTATTATTGTTAATTCCCTAGATAGTTTCTGTGAGGTAGATTTTATTGTATCTATCCACTAGATAAATATGTAGACCCACGGAGTTCAAGTAATATCTCCATGGCCACATCTTCGTAAATTTAGAAAACAGAGTTTATCTTGATTTTTCATTTTTTAATGCTATGACTTCTATGTGGAGATTTTTGGTGCACTATATTGATATAGAAGTGAGTTCATTCTGGTATGTTCCAAATGAATATAACATAATCCAATTAGTTTCAATTTACAAAATTTCCCCTTACCCTTCTTTCCTCCCTCCCCCAATCTCCTTCCTACTCCTCACTTTCTGTTTTTTTGTTATTGTTGTTTTTCAGTACTTAATTTTTCCTGTATTTTTATTGGTGCATTACAATTATACATGATAGTGCAATTCATTGTTACATATTCATATATGCACAAAATATAAGAATATAATTTGGCCATATGTTTGGCCATTATTTTTCTTTGTCATTCCCTCCTCCATTTCCTAGTCCTTTTCTTTACTATACTGGTCTTCCTTTGATTTTCATGAGATTCACCCCAACATCCTATCTTTTCCTTTATCCTCTCTAGTTTTAACATGAAACAAAATATCACCCTTGACTTTCTCAGTCTGACTTATTTCACTTAATATAATGTTCTCAAGTTCCATCCATTTTCCTGAAAATCATAAACTTTTATTTTCTTTATAGCTGAATAAATCTTCATTGAGTATATAAACCACATCTTTAAATTGGACTTTTCTACAGTTTATGCAGAATCCCCATACTCTGTACAGGAATCTAGCACACATACCTTTTCTCTTCCATTCAGGAATACCTTCATAAAACTGTCTAATTCCAGGCCTGTGTGTTTGTAGAGTGTAAGTATGCTTTTCAGAATGTTGTGCAAAAAATATTGTTGAATCTTATTTTTGTTTTTGTATCACAACATTTATTTACCTTATGTAAAACTACTATCTAAAATTTGCCCATTATGGCACTCAATGTTACTCTATAAGAGCTTGACCAAAGAGTTCCTTCCTGAAGTTAATCACAGAAGTAATCAATTTACTACAAAGCCTAAGGTACATTTTCTGTTAGTGTAGGTGAAAGGTATACAACCCACTGTTTTGCCATTCTGCTTTAGCTGCCAGAAAAATAAGAATTTCCCAGATGTTGTGGTTTACTCAATTAGGTTCCTTCAAATATTTTCTGCTGTCACATTCTTCGATATGTCTCCTCTTTCTTTTGACTTCCATGGTCTTATTTTCTGTACACTGATTGAGGCCAATAGGTCATGGTTCAGTGAAATGAAGCAGGAAATGTGGGCTTTTACGACCTTTCAACAGAGAATCTTGTGCTGGATGGCAACATTTTCTGCTTTATGGAAGGAGATATAGACAAATTTAAAGAGTTAGAAGTCACTCATTGGGGTAAGCTACCAAAATGCGAGGCAGATGAGAGACCAATGAAAGGATGCAGATGAAAAGCCAAAATTATGGGGCATGCCTGTAACAGCAACTCAGGAGGCTGAGGCAGGAAGATTGTGAGTTCAAAGCCAACCTCAGCAACTTAACATGGCCCTAAGCAACTCAGTGAGATCCTATCTCTAAATAAAAAAAAAAAAAAAAAAAGGGTGGGGGTATGGGGCTTCGGTTAAGTGTCCCTGGGTTCAATACCTGGTACCAAAAATAAAAATAGGAAGGGAAAGGCAGAGAAAAATCTAGAAGCTGACTTTGTCAGCAGTTGTGTTATCTGGAGTCTACGAAAGTTCTGAGTCATGTACTCTTTTGCTGTACTAGGTCGTGATTTGGGGCCTCTTATGTTATTTTAACTGGAACTCTAGGTTGACCTTCACATCTGCAAACAACCCCGAATTTTTTGTGTCTACTGTTTCCATTCTCCTGCTTTTAAAACAAGGGTCTGTGGATCCTCCTTTGTAGGCATTGTATCTCAACTACATGCAAGAGACAGAAATATATTGTTTCTTGTCCCAAAGCAACTAAAGCAGAATCTTCATTATGTGAATAATTAATTTGGTTATTAAATATATATGTATATCTTTCTTCAGACAAAACCCAAATTGGTCCTACTGTGAAAAATCTGAAAGCAAAAGCATATTTTTGAAGATGAAAGACATTCATTGCCTAGGAGTTAATTAACCATGTTAAGGAGGCTGTGAAGTGTCAAAGGAGTAAAAAAATATACACTGTGTCACTTACTTATTATTGGTAAATAATCAACATAGAAAACTTGCAGAACTTTTTGAGTAGGATTTGGAAAGGAGGACTGATAATTACATTACTATTCCTAGAGCAGTTTTTTCTCCCCTGTTGTAGCAACACATTTTTTTAAAAAGGAACACATTTTATTAAATTTTCAAACGCCCTGTTTATGTTTGTTATCTGTATATAAACATTCCAGTAAAGAAAAGTTTGCTTTTTTTTTTTTTCAGCTGTTTCTTTTAAATTACCTATACAGAGATTGGCAATAACACAATCACATTGTGGAGAAAAATGTGGTGGGGGTTGGGAACATAGATATGAGGTTTCTCAGTCTTTATGGTCTCATTGTCACAGTTCAGCCATTCAGTTGGAGAATGAATGGACCCTGATCCCTTCTATGTGTGTTGTGTTCTGTGAGACCCTGGGATAATTATGATCACAAAATGGGGTTTATATTCAAAACTTGAAGTCAAGGTGGGGACAGACATTACCAAATATTCACACATGATTGTATGATTTTGAAGGGTAAGGCACACATATATCCTTTGAGAATGTGTAATCCTGACACCCAACCTAGACCAGAGGCCTGAGGGAAGATGTTCCAGGGACTTGATGCAAGCACTGAGGCAGAGTCCTGAGCTCCTTAACAGCCAAGGATTTTGTTAAACTCAAGACAGGCATAATCCACAGGAGGCATGCTGGGTGTACTCCGTCCCTGCAGAGCTGTGCACTTGCTTTGCTGGAGTGACCTCAGCAGGCCTCTGTGCTATTCCCACAGTTCTGGTGGCTACTCAGGTGGCTGCCTCCACTTCCGACCTGAGGTGCCTTCACAACAGCAGTTCCCCAGTCCTCCTGGCCACATCCCGACAGTGGCACCTTGGTTTATGCACAAGCCACATGTCTCCCAATGCCTGCTCCTGAGACCTGGTGCTTGGGGACATAATCTGTGCTTGATGAGCACCACTGAAAGTATGGAGGTTATAAATTATTTCCCTTCCATCCTCTCAATAAACAGTAAGAAAGTACAGTTGTTCCCCAAGGCCACTGTGAGGGCTTTGAGGAAAGGTGTCACTCTTTATAATAGCTTTCCTTCTTTCCCTGACTCCCTGTTTTCCCTACAACCTGCTTCCCTGGGATTGCATTTCCCCATGAAACTCAGGTTTTCCGCTTTATTTTCTGGAAAGCTTTGGCTCAGATAGGATGGCTCTGGATGGAACTCTAAATTGGTCCCCACTCTTCTTGTTTTGATCTCAGGGTGCATGCTCCAAAATTAACAAATTCTTTTGTTAAAGCATAATGAATTCTAAGAAAATTATCAGAAGGGCATTGTAGCAGAGCAGTGTACTCACGGCAATGCTCTCCCTAGCAGAAGAGATGACATGTGGGTAGGCTCTGTGCTCATCTTCATGAGGCCACATGCACATTTTGTGGATTCTATGTTGGGAAGGATGGGTAGACCTTAGCCCAACTTGCTATAACCAGGTACCACAAGTTGGATGACTTAAATAACAAACATGCACTTTTATTATTGGTTACAGTTCTGGATATTGGATGTCCACAATCAGGGTGGCATCATGCTCAGGTTCTTGGTGAGAGACATCTTATCCAATTGGAGACAACCATCTTCTCGCTCCATCCCCAATGGTGGAAAGAGTACAGGATGGCTCTCTGATCCCATAATATTAGGGTAGTGATATGGGTGCCCTATGTTCTTTGAAACTCATTATTGGAAACTTGATTTCTGAGTGCAGTAGTGTTGGGAGGTGTGGCTCAATGGGAGGCATCTGGGGGGTGGGGAAGTTCCTTCATAGCAGGTTAATGCCATCTAATGAGAGGAAGTGGGTCCCCCTCCTGTGGAGCTGGATCAGTTACTGTGAGAGCTAGTGGTTATCAAGCAGTCTTGCCTCCTGTGTTTTGTATCTTTCACAATTGCCCAAGTGCCCTGCCACTTACTCCTGAGTTAAAGCAGCATGAGGTCCTTACAAGATGCAGTTACTGATCTTGAACTTCCTAGTTTCCAAAACCATGAGCCAGAAATAAACCTCTTTTCTTCTTTGTTTACCCAGTCATTCCATAATAGTAATAGAAGATGGGCTAAAAACAGTGCTAATCCCATCACGATGAATTTTATTACATCCTCAAAGGCCCCCCTTCAAGTAGAATCATATCAGAATTAGGATCTCAACAAACATTCAGTCCTTTGAAGGGATTGAAACATGTTTGCGGGAGGGGGGGCATTTACAAAACATGATTAAAAAAGAGTGTGAAAACAGAAAGTTATACAAAATGATCATGAGCAACACTGAAGTCACTAAGGCATGTTATATTGAGATAAACACATGAAAGAGTTGTGAAAGGGAAGGTCAGAATGACAGCAAGATGTTGTTGTAGTTTGGATTTATAATGTTCCCCAAAGGTATTTGTGTTAAAAAACTTGGTCCTCACCTTAGCTCTTTTGGCAAGCATAGAACTTTTATGAAGGGGCCCAGTGAAAGGAAATTAAGTCATTGGGGGTATGCCATTGAAGGGGTTTTTAGGATCCCATCCTCTCTCATTCTCTCTCTCTCTCTCTTTTGCATCTTAATTTGGGGAGCTTCCTCTGTCAGATGGTCCTGCCATGATATACTGTCTTGCTGTGTAAACCCAATGCGATGCAGCCAATCCATGGTGGGCCAAAAGCTCTGAAACAGTTCACTTAATAAAACCCTTCACTGCTTTATTCTGTCAGGCATTCTGTTACAATAATGGAAAACTGACTAATTTTGATAACTACTGAAGAAAGATGCAACCACTTTTGTATAGTTGTAAGCTACAAAAGTGGATCAACTGCAAGAAGCTATTGTTAGGGAGATTTAGACCAAAACAGTTCCGACTTCTGCTTAGGAGAAATGCTATCCAACAATGAGAGAGGCTTGATGAGATAGCAACATCGTTTTTGAATCTCTGCAGGGATGTTGCCGAAGAGGGGATTCCTGCAGAGGGTGAGAACTGGGTTGGATGATTGCCAAGGTTACATATATTTTGAAAAGCC
>JAJEJO010002201.1:0-24290 GCA_020662805.1 Glaucomys volans
AAAAATACAAATCCTGGGGAAATAAAGTATATGTGCAGGCAACTATTATGCAATTAATATAACTATAATATAATTAGGTAACACAAGAGAGGCATAAGCCAGTGAGAAGTCAATAAATTAACTCAGGTTGGAAGAATTCAGGGAAATTTCTTCAAAAGAAAATCTACTATTGGAAGAGGACCTTGAAGGATGAATTAAATATTAATTTTAAAATGGGAAAAGAAAACACAGGTTTTCCCTGGGGTGGTAACATGTAGGTCATCTAAGGTTCTGTTTCTACTGCCTGCATTTTTTTCTTGATTATAGTTCTCATTGTTCTGCTTCTTCACATGGCTAGTAATATTTGATTGCATGGTAAACATTGTGGGCAACACCTTGGAGGAATTCTTCACTGTGTCATCTTGAACATGTGTTGAACTTTTCTTTGGGAAGACAGTTAAGTTACTGGCAAATCCTTTTGGTTCCATCACAAACAGTTTTACAATTTTTGTAAGGAAAAGTCTGTTTGTTTTGAACTTGGACTTAGGACATCACCCTTACTCTTGAGTGTGGTCTTTTGGGGATAGGAGAAAACTAAGGTGCCAAATGTGAAATTCCTATTCTAGCTGAGTCAGAACTTGATCTTCTCCCAGCAAGTGCAATCTCTGAATCACCGTTCAGGTCTCAGCCCTGCTGTGTGCAATTGATTTTTGCTCTCATGGAGCCTTGTCCTATACAGATGAAGGTCACCTTTTGGCCAAGGATACACAGTGAATTCCCAACAGAATTCTGCGCCTCCCTTCCCCTTCTCTGTGCCTACCCTTCAAATTCCAGCTGTAGCAGCATGCTCGAACTCTGATCCCTGCCTCCTTAGCCCATGAGCTAAGGAGGGCTTTGTTTGGGCTTCACTCCCATGTTTCATAGTAAGAAAGTGTCCCCATCAGAAGTTGAGGCTCATCTCATGTGTTTCTCTCTCTTTAGTTGTTCAAAGAAATATTGTCTCAAGGAAAAAAATTAATATTAACTCAGTAAGAAATGGATAAGTATCAATGTCAATAAAAGATTTTGTTGGTATTGGTTTTTCATAAAGAGGAGATTTGAGCATGATTATGAATAGGAAAGATTAAAAGAAGACACAGAGGGGGGGAAATGCACAAATATTGAGACCAAAGACCCAAATAAAAATGCTTCAAAACTTAATAAAAGAATAATGGTGTATTTGTTTTGCCACACAGACATGCCAATCTTTTAAATATTTATTTTTCTATGTGCCTATTGCCATGCTGAGAGGAATGAGAGGGAGGATAGTCGTTTCTGTTCCAAGAAGTTGTAACCTAAAGAAGAATCAAAGTTCACATATCTGAAGTGACAAAGAACTAATTCACACTAATCATATGAAAGAACTCAAAAGGTATTTAAAAGAATTTAGAAGAGAGGGACACACCTGAGGTCTAGTGAAATAGTGAAAGTTATGATGGAAGACAGAGAAAGTAAACTGGTTTTGGATTAGGAAACAAAATAGATGTTCCAATAGATATTAGATAGATAGATAGATAGATAGATAGATAGATAGATAGATAGATAGTTAGAATTGCAATGTGCTTCTGTGATATTAAAAGCAACCTAATTATAAGGTCATGTGAAAGGCAGCAATGTATAGCTAGGATGAGGTCTAGATCAGCAGCAGGCAATAAAGGTCTATGGGCCAAATCTAGTCTGCCATGTTTTTATACAGACCTATGGCTAGAAAACCAAAGTATAATACCATTACGTGATATGTAAAAATTATGTGAAGTTCCAATTTTAGTGCCCATAAAATAAAGTTCTATTGGAATATGACCATGTGGACTTATTTATAGACTGTGGCTGCTTTAGCTACAGGAGCACACTTGAGTAGTAACCATACAATCCAAAAGCCAAAAATATTTATTATCTGACCCTTTACAAAAAGAGTTGCCAATTCCTGGTCTAAATAATCAAACTTCTGATCTATTCTATTACCCCAAGTGAAAACATTCAATAATTTAAATCAAAACAGACTGGTATGTTTCATTTTTGTGGTAAGAAACCTACAGAGAATTTCAAAAGCTACAACTTTATTTTATAGCCTATCACTTTTTTGAAGACCTTTTATTAGAGTAACAAGTTTCTTTTAATTTCTTACCAAAGGTTTCAAGGGTCTAACATTTTCAGTTAAAGGAATTTATGAAATGAGATCAAATTTGATTGACCCTTTACTGAAATTTTTAAAGGCGTATTAAAAATAAATATTTGTAGTGGGGATTGAGTTAGAGCACTTGACTAGCATTCACAAGACCCCTAGATTTGATCCCAAAGACTGGAAGGAAGGAAAAAAACACACATAGTATAAGCTCACACTCCTTATAGAACAATTGGGTCCAGGTTTTGGTCCATAAATGGAAAAGGTTGAAAATTATTTTATATATACATACATGGAGACAGCATTTTAGCTTTATAAAGCATATGTATTCACCATTATATTGAGCAAAGGCTAAAGACCTTTCTTTTTCCTCATCCTTGCAGAAACAACATCTTCAGTAGACAATCTGCTATTCCAAAATTTAGCTTCTTCAAAGTGGTGAAAAAATGTGAGGCAACAAGATACAGATTTCTTCAATAGTTTGATGAATTTCTCCCTCGTCTTCTACAGTTTCTCAGCCCACCCTGATTCACCTTTTTCAAGTCTTCACAAAGCATTCTACTTTTCACAGAAATAACCATTTTTTCCAAATACATTTCATTGACCCATGTAATATTTAATTAAATTGCATAATTTTAATAACAAATATAAGAGGAAAAAACCACAGTGGTTCTAAGTAGCCACACAGCTCTTCTGGTTGGAACAACAGGGAAAGAAGGGTTTAGGTCAATCCAGCCTAGTGACGTAGACAGCACTTCCATAATATTTTGTTACAAGCTAATCAAGGTTTTAATCCTTTGTTCAAGACACTATTATTTTAATGGAAAGTATCCACAAACATTTTTCATATTCTCAGGGTTTCCTAAAACTATATTAAGAGGGAAATGAGGTGGGTAGGGGACAGGAGAAGAAAAGATAGTGAAATGAGACAGATCTCATTACCATATGTTCATGTATGATTACATAAATGGTGTGAATCTACATCGTGTACAACCATAGAAATGAAAAGTTGTACCCCATTTGTGTACAATGAATCAAAATGCAGTCTGTAAAAATAAAATTTAAAAAAAACTATACTAAGCATTATCTACCTGTGTTAATTGATGAAATCAATAGAACCTAAGTTTTTTGCTTAAGTTGGTTTTATAATGTTTCAATTACTAATGCTTTAAACCTGGCATTCTGGTTTAATTCTAATTTGGATAATTCATTTTGCTGACATAATTTTCCCCAACATTTCAATTAGACATGGCATCCTTTGATTCTGATCCTAAATCCACATTCTTATTGCTGCCGGTCATTGTACACATTCTTTCCCCCAGATCAGGTTTCCAACCATTCCAAATTAGTAAACATCATTCAGAATTCAGGACATAAAATACATTCTAAACTACTAATGAATATTTCAGAACCTAAAAAAAAGGTTTGATTTTTCCTCTGTTGTAAACTGACAAATCTTGTCCCCTTCATTGATGGGCATTACTTCTATTCTCCCCACCCCTCAAAATGTGGACTATAAAAAAACAAAATTAAGGATCAAAAGCTTAGGGGGAAAAAAAAGTCTTTCTACACAGCAGCTGACACAGTTAAATATTCATAAAACGACAGTAAATAATCTCATTAGGTATTTTAAATTGTGCCAAAAAAGATACTTGATGGCACAATCTGCTCAAGAGTAACCATGTAGGTCTTACTAAAATGTGTACTATATTTTCATTTTTATAGAGAAGAAAGCATGAAATTCAGTTATTACTAAAACACTAAGTTTTGTGTAATAAGCATAGTCATGATTTTTACTTTATTCTATACATCTAATTTTTAACAGTAAACTTTTGTAACAACAAAACAAAAAACAAACGATCAGAGCCATTCTTTAGGAAAAGACTTTCCCATTTTCTTCTCACTTTAAGACTCCAAGTGAAGGTGAACCAGACTGAGTAAGACTCTACCTAATTCCATTCATCTCTCAGGGATCTGCTGGGAAGTTACCAAACCCTGGTCTAAATAATCAGACAAAACAGGATTGGAAGATACAGACAGAAGATACTCAGGTCAAATCTATGTCTACTAATTACATGAAAAGAGCAGGCTTTTGTTTTATGTTCCCCCTTCCCTCAATCAGAGACTATAAATCTCCCTTATAATTTGTAAAGCTAACTTTCCTAATTACAGCCAGGAACTAGTTTCCTTGAGAAAGAGGAAGCTTCACTGTTGGCATTTCAAATCCTGCACAATAATAAGAACTTGACGTATCTCAGCTGATCCAGCAGAAAGATCTCTAAAACTCAAAAGCTATTTCATTTGTGACTGTCAATAGATAGAATTGGTTTTATGTACTACTAGGTTCCAGTACTCTCTGACTTTGCAAACAACTGGTATATTAACTACAAAATGGGGTATTCTTTCCAAGAATTACACAAGCACTTTCCAGTGGAACTTTTGGTAATGATGGAAATGTTCTATAATCTGTCTAGATAAATAGTTGGGGATGGGGAAGAGATGGAGATATTACAAAAGGGCTCAGAGGGAATTTTCAAGCATAAAAGATATGTTCATTATCTTGAATATAGTGATGATTTCAAAATTTGTTTAAAATTGTCAACGTGTACACTTTCAATATGTAGTTTATTTTATAATAATTATATCTATAAATATGTATGTCTGTGTACACAGGTGTACATATGTCCCACTGTGCTTAAAATATGCAGAAGATACCACTTTTTATTAAAGAGCTGCTTTAGGGTTTGCAACTGGAGTTTTACTTCAAGAACTTATTTTGTTTGTTCTGTAATTAAGAAATGTCAAAACATTGATGGAAGTCCAGAGGAACTAGTAATAAATGTCTCCTGATTGGAGATACAAAGAGAGAGGCCTAGGCCAGACCACATATAGAATAGGTAGGTAATTACAGGGCATTCTTATTTAATTCTAAATAGGAATGAAATGGGAAAAAATTAGAGAATTTAAGCAGCAATTTCATTTTCAGAGCTCCCTTTGGGGTTGCTTTTGTAATGTTTGTTTATAAACAATAAATTCTTATACCTCAAAGTTCAGTACGTAAAAATGTATACAAACAAAAGCTCCTGCAGTCATTATCTATTGCTTTATAACAAATTACCCCAAAATTTATTGACTTAGAACAGTAAACATTCATTAGTCCACATTTTCTATGGATCGGGGATTCAGGAATGGCTTAACTGAGTGATTCTCAGGGAGGAGTCTCTCAGGAAGTTGCAGTCAAGACAGGCCTGCAGCTACAATGGGTGGAAAGACTGGAAGAGGATGTGAGGGCATCTTGCCATCTGTTCACCCACCCAACAGGTCCTGCTCCCACTACACTGGAGCTAACATCAAACTTCAGACAACCCCACCTACCAGGGAAGAAGGGAAGCTGAGAAAATTCTTGAAAGCCCATGAAAGCAATCATTAAATTTTCCTTTGAGACTTTCTTTTTTTCTCTTTTACACCCTCTCTCTCACACCTTTATCATCTTCAAATCCAAATATTTTCCATGCATCAGTTTATTGAAGAATGGGATGTCTGAATAGTATATTACAGTTTTGTTGTATGTTCCTATATTTTTATTAAAAAAGAAAAACCTGTATATATTTTTCTCTCACCAATCTGTCTCCCTGGATTCTCTTTCTCACTTCTAACTTCTCACATACTAATAGCCAACCTCTATAAATTCCTTCCTTGCTCTCACTATAAATTTTTACCTCTACCTTCGCTTTCTCCCTCATAAACATCACATTTTACACTACTCTGGTCCCTCACTGTCCATCATTTGAAACTGTAAACCCTTTCAGCAAGCTTACTGTTTATATTGTAGACAATAATTGAACATTTCATTTCTGTTTATGGTGACAAAACTATAAACGCCTTAATAGGAGCCATTTGGTTTAAGGTGGTATATTGTTTTCATTGGGCACTATTAACATTGGTCTCCCCCATAAAGATGAGGTGCTAGAAGCCTTCAGGGACACTTTAAGACATAGATTTTGAGGTCACCAATTTACAGAGAGGTTTTGAAGTCACAAGCTTCTATGTAAACCTATAGGACCATATAGGGTCAAAGTATTGAGTAGAGTGGTAAGATAGGATCCTGAGAATCCAATAAGCAAGTGCCCCAGAATGGTCACAAATTCACTCAATAAATAACTCTTAAGCACCCACAAAGTATAGAAGGGGGATAGGAATATAAAATTGATGCCAAAGGGTTAAAATAAAATATCTAATGATTTCAACTAGGTAGAGATCTTTCATGGCATTAAGAAGGAGGCAAATGGGCTGGGGATATAGCTCAGTTGGTAGAGTGCCTGCCTCACAAGCACAAGGCCCTGGGTTCAATCCCCAGCACCACAAAAAAAAAAAAAAAAAAAAGAAGAAGGAGGCAAGAGGCATACTGCAATGATTTGGAATATGAATGGGAGTAGACCCAGAGTCAGCAGTAGAGCACTTACCTAGTACATGTGAGGCATGGGGTTCGATCCTCAGCACCACGTAAAAAAAAATAAAATAAAGGTATTGTGTCTACCTACAACTAAAAAAATTTTTTTTAAAATACTTGAAAGCAGCCAGGCATGGTGGCGCACGCCTGTAATCCCAGCACCTGGGAGGCTGAGGCAGGAGGATTGGGAGTTCGAAGCCAGTCTCAGCAACTTAGCGAGGCCCTAAGCAACTCAGTGAGACCCTGTCTCTAAATAGAATTCAAAATAGGGCTGGGGATGTGGCTCAGTGGTCGATTGCCCCTGGGTTCAATCCCCAGTATCAAAAAAAAAAAACTTGAAAGCTGCCATCTTGAATTTTTAAACACTTTTTAAACAAATGGCCTTGCATGTCTGTTTAGTACTACTGGGCTCTGTGAATTCTGTATTCTGTCCTTTCTATATACCATATTTTAAAGAAGCTTGATCAAGCAAGGAGCGGGGGGATCAGGCAGTAGGCAATAGGAATGATATGCAGAGACCAGTGATTCTTCCATTTAATTACCATAGTGGGTGTTCTGGTTATTGTTGCCATCTTAATTTAGCATGGGAAAGATTTCTAAGCTTAGGAAAATGGGGACTGGGGGGAAAGAAGCTGCGAGTACAGAAGAAAAAGAAGATAAATGATAGATCAAAAGGATAATAAAAATGAAGAAATAGGAATAGAGCCCAGGTAGACACTTAATCCCTGAGACTAAAGGAAAATAAGAAAAGAATGAAATTTTGTTCTGAAGGCCTAATTTATCTCACCAAAGGGGAAAAACTCTCATCTCACCAGACAAAAGGAGAGCAGGTTATTGATAGAGAATTTGTTAAGTAAAAGCATGATTAGCATCAGAAGGAAATGGGAAAGAATGTCCACGAAAAGAAGATGGAAGGCTTGAATGTTAAACTGAGTGCTCAACTTGCATTTTAATACCTTACATAGAAAAATCTCAAAATAATTTTTTTTTTTTTTTTTTTTTTGTGGAGCTGGGTATTAAACCCAGGGCCTTAGGCTTGCAAGGCAAGCACTCTACCAACTGAACTATATCCCCAGCCCTTGAAATAATTTTGATGAGTAAAAGAAGTCAGGTAAAAAAAAAAAAGGAGCTGATATTGTATAACTCCATTCGTACTACCTTATAATGCAAGTCAATCTACAGTGATAACAAACCAATCTGCAGTTGCCTTGGGAAAGGGAGCAGCAAGAGGATATGTTCACCATGTCATGATGGTCTCATGGTTGTGCATGTGTCAACACTTATCAAACTTTACATATTAAATTTAATGCACATAACTCAATAAAGCTATTAAAAATTAAGGGCTGAGTAAATATTCTGTCATTTTCAATACAACTATACCGCACTTCTCTTCTGTTCAGTGCAATAAATTATCTCTGCTAATGAGGACAGGCTACATGAGTGATCCTGGACACTGCACTGTGTGGTTTCTGATGCCTGGGGGTGTAGGGAGATGAGCATTAGCTGTGTAGACCTGACATGTTGCTCTACTCCCTCTTCGGCTGTAGGATAAGGATAAGCTCTTTCCTTTTGTAACTAACTGGCCCTGTGCAGTGAGAATCAGGAGAAAGTGATCTAGCCTAGTACCAGACCTGCTGCACATATTTTCCCATCACCTTTGGGCTCCAATGTATCCATTTCTACATCTGTTTTCTTTTTCTTTTTATTGGTTCTTTTTACATTGGTTCTATATAACAGTAGAATTTTTTTTTTTTAAACCAGGGATTGAGCCCAGGGGCGCTCAACCACAGAGTCACATCCCCAGCTCTTTCTCATATTTTATTAGAGACAAGGCCTCCATGACTTGCTGAGATTGGGTTTGAACTTGAGATCTGCCTGCCTCAGCCTCCCGAGTCCTTGGGATTATAGGCTTGTATGACAGTGCCTAGAAGTACTAAAATTTTGATAAAATTATACAAGCATGTACTATATCTTATTCTAATTAGGACCCCATTCTTTTTTTTTTTTTTTTTTGGTACTGGGGATTGAACCCAGGGGCACTCCACCACTAAGCCACATCCCAAGCCCTATTTTGTATTTTATTTAGAGACAGGGTCTCACTGAGTTGCTTAGGGCCTCCCTATGTTGCTGAGGCTGGTTTTGAAATCACGATCCTCTGCCTCAGCCTCCCAAGTGCTGGGATTACAGGCATGTGCCACAGCACCCGGCTTAGGACCCCATTCTTGTGAATGCACACATCAGTGGGATTCACTTAGGTATTTTCATATATGTATATAGGAAACTTATTTGTATCTGTTTTTTAACACTTTCCTACAGGCTCAGAGACAGTGGTACCTTCTGTGTCAGTGAGAGCCTGCACCTTATCCTCTGTCCCATACAGGCTTCTTTTCTTGCTTTTCCAGTCTCTTCCATTCCCTTGGTTTCCTATCCTCCTCTGTAGATACATTCCATATTTTAAAAAAACTCCTGGGGCTGGGATTGTGGCTCAGTGGTAGAGTGCTTGCCCGACACGTGTGAGGCCCTGGGTTCGATCCTCAGCACCACATAAAATAAAATAAAGGCATTGTCTCCACCTACAACTAAAACAAAATATTAAAAATAAATAAATAATAAAAAATAAACTCCTGCCATTGTGTGAAATGAAATGTCAGACATAGAAAGACAAGTACCATGTGCTTTCCCTTACATGTTGAGGCTGAAAGGTTGATCTCGTAGAGGTAGCGGGGTAGAATAGTGGTTACTAAGCCGGGCATGGTGGCGCACGCCTGTAATCCCAGTGGCTTGGGAGGCTGAGGCAGGAGCATCGCAGGTTCACAGCCAGCCTCAGCATGGGAAAGGCGCCAAGCAACTCAGTGAGACCCTGTCTCTAAATAAAATACAAAATAGGCTGGGGATGTGGCTCAGTGGCCCCTGAGTTCAATCCCCGGTCCCCCCACCCCAAAAAAGAATAGTGGTTACTAGATCCTGGGTTACTAGAGCCTGGGTAGAGGAAGGAGTAGTGATTACTCTCTCCTGTGGGGAGAGGGGAAGGAGAGGTATCAGGTACAGAGTGCAGTCAGATAAAAGGATTTATTCCTAAGGTTCTATAGCACAGTAGGGTAACCTTGGTTGACAACAATCAACTGCATATCAACATGGCTAGTAAAAATTCTTTTGAATACTCCTAACACAATTAAATGATTAATGTCTGAGATGATGGCTATGTAACTTACCATCATGTAACTAACCGTTATGTAATCCGATCATTACACAGTGTGTAGATAAATAAAAATGCCACAGTGCACTGCATAGATACTATACAGCAATTAAAAACAAAATATATTTTAAAAATGTAAATAAATGGGGCTGAGGTTGAGGCTCAGTGGTAGAGCACTTGCCTCACATGTGTGAGGCACTGGGTACAATCCTCAGCACTGCATAAAAAGAAATGAATAAAATAAAGGTCCATCAATTAAAAGTCAATCATGCAATCACCTACCCCATGGATACAAACTGATTAATCTCTCATTTTAAAAAAATGTAAATAAATAAAATCTTCCTAAATTATGCTACTGAGTGTGCCATCTGCTGTCTGTTGAAATCCTGATTGAGCCACTGTGTAATCTCATAACACACACAATATATGCCAAATTACATTGATCTAAATGAACATGATTCAAAACACATAGAAATTCCAAGCAGGATTCCCAATTCTAAGGAAGAGTTACTATGATTATCACCACAGTAAATCCCTTGAAGTCGCTTTGTGCTTAGTTTTTATTTTGCCTTTCTATTTATTCAACTACAAACTTATCTGGAAAAGGATTGATTCTACACATTCAAAAAACTATTTTGAAACTACTTCAAATGTTCTACAAAAAAAAAAAAAAATCCCAAATACCCAGGGAATATTTGATATTGGCTCTAAAGATAAAAGTAGAAATTAGAAATATAAAACTGAAACATAATTTCTCAGAATTGCCTTCGTTCGTCTTGTGTCACTTGCCTAAAATTCTAAAGACAAGCTAGGTTTTCTGCCTCTAGTCTCTCAATTTTTTAATCAATACTTCAAACCAACATCCAATAAATATTTGTTGAGCTACTAAGTACAAGGCATTGCTCTATCTCCTGGGGATGCAGCAGATACTTACTGTATGTGCTCATTTCCTCTAAGACTTCCTTTGGTGGAGGAAAGCCCACACTCATAGACAAGGCAGACATCACCTTTCATAATATGAGTCAAATTTTTATCCAGAGTCATTTCCCAGCACTCCTTTAAGTCAACAGGCATCAAATATTTTGGTCTTGGGCTGGGGATATAGTTCAGTTGGTAAAGTGCCTGGCAAGCACAAGGCCCTGGGTTCAATCCCCAGCACAGCAAAAAAAAAAAAGAAAAAAATTTTAGTCTTAGCACCTGTTCACATTCTTAAACACTGAGGATCCTAAAAGCTTTTCTATATGTAGATTATACTTAATATTCACCATACTCAAAATTAAAACTGGGGATTTCTTTAACCTCTCTTTGTTTATTTTATGTGGTACTTAGGATCAAACCCAGTGCCTCACACATGCTAGGCAAGTGCTCTACCACTGAGCTACAAGCCCAACCCCAAAACTGGGAACGTTTTTAAATGCTTATTTTTAAGATCATTTTTGTGCATGGAACATTCTCTAGGATAGACCACATATTATGCTATAAACAAACCTTAATAAATTCAAAACATAAAATCATAAGTATATTACCTTACCACAGTGGAATGAAATTAGAAAGCAGTAATGGAAGGAATTTTTTTTTAAATGTGGAAATGACATGAAATAATTCAATAGCCTGTGGGTCAAAGAAGAAATCACAAGGAACATTAGATAATATTCCAGATGAATCAAAATAAAAATACCAAATGCCAAAATGTGTGGGATGCAATGAAAGCAGGGGAAAATTTATAACTGTAAACAACTATGTGAAAAAAAAAAAAATCAAGTCCATAATTGCTAGAGTCTGGATCTGGAATGTTCCCCAAAGGCCCATGTGTTCAGACCCTTGCTCCTTGGCTTGGTGCTACTGGAAGGCAGTGGGATGCTTTACAAGGTGGGGCCTTCCGGGAGGTTTTATGTCTTTGGGGAGATACTCTCAAAGGTAAGTGTGTTACTCTAGTCTCTCTCTTTTTTGCTTCCTGGCCACTACAAAATGAGCAGCTTTGCTCCACCACACAACACAGGTCAAAGGCAATAGGACCAGCAGACCATGCCAAGACCTCTGAAATCAGGAGCCAAAAGAAGCGTCTCCTCTTTTTAAATTGATCATCCAGGCATTTTTATTTGGTAACAGAAATCTGTCTACACATATTAAACATTTCAGTTTAAGAAACTAGGAAAAGAAGAGCAAACGAAGCTGAAAGCAAACAGAAGAAAGGAAATAATTTTTTTAAAAAGAGCAGAAATTAAAAATACATTTTTTTTTTTTTATACCAGGAATTGAACCTACAAGCACTTAACCACCAAGCCACATCCCCAGCCCTTTTTATATTTTATTTAGGGGGGCTTCACTAAGACACTTATGACCTCACTAAGTTGCTAAAGCTGGCTTTGAACTTGCGATCCTCCTGCCTCAGCCTCCTAAGCCACTGGGATGACAGGAATATGCCACCATGCCCAGCCTAAAAATACAGAATTTAAAAATCTAAAAGTTGGCTCTTTGAAAAGATCAGCAAATTGACAAAAATTTTAATTTAAAATGATCAAGAAAAAAATAAAGACACAAATTACTAAAATCAAGGATAATAGAGGAAATATTACTACCAATCTTTCAGGGAATAAAGATGGTCTATAAGAGGGCACAATGACATACTGCATTCTAATACCCCATAAGAATATACAAAAATCCTCAATGAAATACAAATGCTCCTCAACTTACAATGAGGTTGCACCCCAATAAACTCACTGTAAATTGAAAATATCATAAATTAGAAATACATGTAATACACCTAATATACCAAACACCACAGCCTAATAACACAGTACACTGAAGAGTTCCTATTGTCTGCCCTCATGATCAAATGGATGACTCAGGACTTTGGCTTGTTGCCACCACCCCCCATCATGAGAATATTATACTACATATTGCTAGACCAGGAAAAAAAATCAAAATTTGAAGTATAGACATGAGCAGTGGTGCACAACTACAATCCTAGCAACTCAGGATGTTAAGGCAGGAGGGTCCCAAGTTTGAGGCCAGCTTCAGAAGCTAGTAAGACCCTGCCTCAAAATGAAAAACTAAAAAGGTCTAGAGATGTGGCTCAGTGGTTAAGCTCCCCTGGGTGCAATCCCTGGAACCAAAAAATTAAAAATTAAAAAAAAATTTAAAATAGAGGGGCTAGAGTTGTGGCTCAGTGGTAGAGCATTTGCCTGGCATATGTGAGGCCCTGGGTTCGATACTCAGCACCACATGTAAATAAAAAAAAAAAAAAAAATAGAGCACTACAGGGCTGGGGATGCAGCCAGTGGTAGAGCACTTGCCTAGCATGAGCAAGGCCCTGAGTTCAATCAATCCCCAGTACTGGAAGGAAAAAAAAAAAAAAAGAAAAAGAAAAAAAGAAAGAAAATAGAAAAGCTTTATAAAGGTAGCAAAATTATTCACCAAAAAAGCTGGTACAAGACCAAGTTTTTGTGTGTGTGATTAATCTTAATATCCTACAAAACATTATTAAATAATTGAAAATCCCATTGCTACAGAAAATAAGGTACTTGAATTATTTAAAACTTGGAGCAATAGAATAAAGAATTTAGAAGACGTTCCCTATCAAAAATAGATCATTATAAAGCTGCAAGGAAATTTATGAAACTCCTTCAAAAGTTTTCTAGTACATATGATAGGTGAATGACAATATTTGTAATTTCATGGTCATGGTATATGATTAGAATATAGTAGTTTTTCTATCATCACACCTTTTTAAAGTTTTAATACAACAAATCCTTGTTCGTGTGACTTATCCTGTTCCCTGTCCCCCCATCTGCATACCATATTTGGTTTTGCCCTGTTTTGTAGTTATCTTCATCTATTCTTCATGGGTGGACATGGCAATAAGAAGAATAAAATTACTGAAATAAAACATACCCTTTTTATGTGGCAGCGTAATGCTTTTCATACACTCAGAAAATCTTTTTTAAAAGAGAATTTTTTTCTACCTGAATTAAAAGTCATAATCATTGAGGCCTTCTATAGTTGTGGGGTTGGTATAAACCAAAATTCCCCATAATAAGAGTAACAGAGGTTTCTAAATTTATGTAGAAGTGAGAGATGGGAAGGCTAGTTTCTTTACTGAAATTTTAAAAATTCTTCACCTCCACATTAAGTTTTAAGGTATCTGTTTGTTTTTTATGGTGCTGAGGATTTAACCCAGGGACACCCTACCACTGAGCTATAACCCCAAGTCCTTTTTTATTTTATTTTGAGACACAGTCTCACTAAATTGTTGAGGCTGGCCTCAAACTTGTGATCGTTCCACCTCAGCCTCCTAAGGAGCTGGAATTAACAGGTATTTGCTGCAGTACTTGGTTCTACATTAAGTTTTATGACTCAATGGGCTGCTTTCAGGAGATTGTGACTTATAATATCAAGCCAGAGTTCCCCCCAGTACTTCAACAGCAAACCAGTAATACATACCACTTTGTGGTTTAGAGTATGCCTAATCCATGTTTTACTAGTGTCATTTCTAAGACTAAAGGAGACCCTGCTTTCTGCTCTTGACAACCACTCAAATCAAAGCGTCATCAGCATAGCCCCTGGTTGCATTACATGATGATACCGAAATATAGTCTGAGTTGATGAATCACTTCTGACCAACAACTTAAATAATTTTAAAAGTATCTTTAAAAATCCTTACCATTGGGCTGGGGATATAGCTCGGTGAAAGAGCTCTCACATAGCATGCAGGAAGCCCTGCGTTCAGTTCCCAGTACCACAAAAACAAAAATCCTAACCATTTAATGAAAACGTTACTGGTGACTGGGGATACAGCTCAGTTCGTCGAGTGCTTGCCTGTCAAGCACAAGTCCCTGGATTCAATCCCCAGCCCAAAAAAAAAAAAAAAAAAAAAAAAAAAAAAGTTACTGGTCTTTCCTAAAATGTCATAATGTCATAGTGATGAGCCAGCAATGAGAATCAGTGTTGCATCTGGACCTGGAGCAAAATGTTTGTTGAACACTAAATAAATGAATTTATTAACCAAAACCTTTTTATAGTCCTTCCCCACTATTTTGGAACTGTTTTCTTCCCTCTACAAACAATTTTTGGCTCTTTTTTATAATACACTACATAATTCCTATTTCTTATTCCCTCCACCTCTACATTTGGACAGATTTTTATTTGCATATAAATCCCACTTAAATAAGGCTCTTATTATCATTCATTCTTTATTCTTTTAATGATGGAATTTTGTCATCTAATTTTTTACCTCTTGTGTTTATAAGTATTTCATTAATTTTTTTGCAAAACACAAAATGGAATTGACCACAGCCATCACTGCATCACAAAAATATCAATATACTCTGCTGTTAGACAAGGTGGCTCCTATCTGCAATCCTAGCTATTCAGGAGGCTGAGGACAAGAGGGTTACAAATTCAAGACCAATACAGGCGATTTTGGGAGATCCTGTCTTAAAATAAAATAAAAAGGACTGGGAGTGTAGTTCAGTGATACAGTGCTTGCTAGTACATATGAGGCCTTGAGTTTAATTCCCAGCACTGCAAAAAATAAAATAAAATAACAACAAAACAGATACTCTAAAGTTAAGGTGCTTTTCCCAAAATTATGTAAGAATATTAAAAACCAAAATTTGGTCACTTTTAAGACAATGCTGAAATCTCTGGCTATTGAATTTATTGCAACTTACATGAAATTAGAAGTTGACTTTTAAATTTAAGAGCAAAAATGATCATTAAATTTTAAAGTAAGAATACTTGAAAGAGTTAAATAAAAAACTGATATCATCATTTCTACTACCCATGCATACCCACTGCTCCTAACAATCTTTTTCCTTTGTGTTTCCTTTGTGTCTAGATTTTTGCTGGATGTGGTGGCACACGCCTGTAATCCCAGCAGCTTGGGAGGCTGAGGCAGGAGGATTGTAAATTCAAAGCCAGCCTCAGCAAAGGCAAGGCCCTAAGCAACTTAGTGAGACTCTGTCTCTAAATAAAATACAAAATAGGGCTGGGGATGGGGCTCAGTGGTTAAGCACCCCTGGGTTCAACTCCAGCACACACACAAAAAAACTTCTAGATTTTCATATTTATAATCACTGATTATATAGAAATTAATCTCTTAAAAATCTTTTTTAAAAGATGAAATACAGCACGCTTTTGGAGGGAAAGTAAGGTAGTTTCCTAATCCGTTGTACTAGGAAAAGAAAAACACAGATAAGAATAAATTATGAAGTGAAAAAGTATTTAATAGATTCCATGTACTTTATTTCATCATTAAGGGTACACAAGGTGATATTTTATGTATAAAAGCTATTTTTAAGAAAATTCATACCCTGGTGTTCCCTGAATCCCCTAGAGTAAATGTCTTTCATTTATTTTTTTTATTCACAGGAGAAATATTTATCTCAGGTCTTAAAAATGTTTTCTAAATCAAACATACAGGGTAACTGCAAAGAAAAACTAGCTATCTAACAATGCAATTATAAGCCATAAAACCTACATATGAGTATTTGACTTATTTTATCACCATCTAATTTAAAGAGAAGGAACCCTGCTCAAAGGATTTAGACTCAAATCAAAGTCCATAAACATTTTTCCCAGCAGTTTTGTTTCTGCACTTTTTTTATTTTGGTGAATCCCATAAAAACAACTAGAATTCTGTAATACAACTGCCCTTGTTAGCATTCCAAAAATCAAAGCTCTGATGTGCCTTGGCTAAGGACTCTCCAGAAATAATGAAGCCCAGCTTTCCCATGGAAGATGAGCATGTTTAAAAGTGCAACTCGGAACTGTTTTCAACGGACAAGCCATGACTATCTCTTTATCAAATCAAAAGAGTAATAAATAAACTTACTATGAAAAAAAATGTACTTTAAGGAAAGGCATTGTTCCTTAAATCTGTCAAATACTACTGCACTAAATCTCTTTGATCCTATTTTTTTTTTTTTTTTTTTTTTTTTTTGCGGTGCTGGGGATTGAACCCAGGGCCTTGTGCTTGGAGGCAGGCACTCTACCAACTGAGCTATATTCCCAGCCCCTACTTTTTTTAAATTGAATGCTCAGAAATTTAAAGACAGTGGTGGAGATAATAATGATCCCTGACTTTTACTAGGTACAGAGCTCAGATATTTCCTTTAACATTCTTCATTTCTCTCCCTCCAACTTCACAACCACCTGCAATACTATTATCTGCACCATTTTAAATGAGGAAACTGAAACTTACTCCATCACTCAGTAAGTGACATGCTCCAGATGAGAGTCAATGAGCCAAGATTTGAACTTAGTGCCGGTTCTTTTTCTTTCTTTATTTTCCCTTCTATTGTTTATTCTTTTAGTTAGTGCCAGTTCTTGATACTCTTAGAGAAAATTTTTCTTAGTCATGTAACTGAACCCCCTGCCTTCATCACCCTGTCTCACCATGTTTTTGTTTTTGTTTAACAAAGAAGTAGCTCAATTCATGTTTATGATAAAATATTGCCACACTGAAAGAGCCACATTTTAAAACATTATAACATAGTAGGGTTAGAAGTCCTTTCAGGTGCCTTGTGACACTAACAATGTCAGTAAATTTAATTTAACCATTTCAATATACCTGTGCATATCCCATTTTATATACAAGCTCAAATAACTTGCCTCAAAGCAAATAGTCATTTAGTATATTTAAGCTTTTACACCGCTGAGTCTGAAACCCACATAGTTACTCCAGAGTCTATTTTCCATAATAGGTTCAAACATACTTGTATAAGAAAACTTTTGCAGAGAAGACATTTAGGACAACATTCAGTAAAGTTGCATATTCAGTTTAAGTCTCAATCTTAATCCTACTTAGCTTTGGGGACAATTACACCCAGCTTTGGGGACAATTCTGTATTCCTTGGAAATGCCAAATTCCTTGGAATTCCAACCCAAAAAGTAGGCCATAGGCAATTTCCTCCTGTCCTTTCCATAATAAGATATAAACCCAAGAGCCTGAGAGTAGCCCAGCTAATTAGGTCTTTGTCAAACAATAGCCCTTTTCTTTAAATCTGTGGCTTCTCACCCAGAAGATAAAAAGCAATTTCAGTTCAAGACTTCTCCTTAATTGGTTTGCACCCTCACAGGGACCTCCTGGGCTCCTCCTGCATATCCCCACATCAGAGTGTAGCCACAGTTCTTTGCCTCCCAGCGTAGCATAGTTCTTCTAAGATTTATACATGGCTTTCATGTTCGCCCATTGAATTAAATCTAAAAGTCTTGCTCCTTTTAGTTTCAACGACCTTCCCTGAGGAAAGCACAGCTTTGGAAACTTGTGCATGTCAAAGGAAGTTTGTTTACCCTTAGAAAAGTCCAGCAAAATTAACAGTGAAGCAATTCTTTTGTACCCTTTGGCAGCCCCTATGGCTAAGGGCCTCAAATCACAATAGCCCCAGTCACCCAACCTTGAAAAGCAAGACTTATAGTCCCCCAAAATAGTAATACTAAAATCCTTCCACTGTAAAATGTGAACTTTTTATATAGGTTACTGGTATTCTTCAACCCACCTAATTAAGCAGGCTCTCAATTTAGCAAGTATTGTCTTGTTCTGTAAAATAAATGGTGATACGATTTTAGACCTGAAGATATTAGTGATCATTTTTTCCATCTGCTTCATTTTTCCAGATACTTAAACTAAGGCCCAGAGGGTTCAAGTGTCTTTTCCAGTTAGTGGCAGGGTGGGTCCCACTAAATAATTTTCTCAATTATTTTCAGTATTAAATAAAAACTATTTTAAAAGAAAAGGATAAAAAAAGAAAAAAGAAGAACCTCTGTTGAAAACTTGGATTGCACTACATGACAATTTGGGCTCCAAACAACTGTGTAGATAAGAAAGCGAGTAGAAAAGGAAACACAGTAAATGGCACTTAATCCAATAAATGTTTTATTCTCCGAGTGACAGAACACTGCACTCATGACACATTGACATGAATCCTCCTTTCACCAGAGCTATTTTCTCCATAGGATGAATCAGATTTACTGGTATGTACCACCCAACCCATGAAACGACACTCTTATTTTGTAGAGAATGGTCGCTGTGTTACTGGCAGAGCAGCAATCAGCAATGTGAGACTGCGAGGTACAAATAAACACCATGGAAACCAAGACAAATTTGTAAGCAACTAAAACTTTACCTTTTTCTTTTTCTTTTCTTTTCTCCCTTTTTTTCCCCCCCAGGTAATAAAGGTCACCAATTCAGGAAACAAATCCCTAGCTCTCTTAACAATCTAACTTGAAATCAACTGCAGGAAAAGGAGCCTTAGAAAGAGGCTGTGGCTAGACAGGGTGGCCACAGACACATAGTGATGCAGCTCCTGGCATGCCAATGGCACCAAACTTGCTCCTGAGCAGAGACTTAGTCAAAGAGACTTCAGGCAACAGAATGCAAATTTGTTGCCTTATACCCTGGAAAGACTATGGAAGGGTAAAAGCTTAGGCTCAGACAAGTCTCCAGAGTTCTATAAGGGACAAAGGCTTCCTGGAAGCTAGGAGGAGCCCACAGAGGCCAGTTACGGGGTCCAACTGGGCTCGACTCTACTCATCCTGGCCGGATTCCAAAAGGAGTTTTGGGAGCAAGGCACCAAGTAAGAATACCAGTAGTTTAAAAAACATGGCATTTTAATGTAAATATTGAAACTAATAATCATCATCTCATGTAAAACTATAATTCTTTGAGAAAGTCCAACCAAGAATAAAGCAAGTTCTTCCTTTTGCTTTACCCAGAAACTATTTCATCAAGTGACTGTAAAACATAGACATTGCTTTTCATTTACTTGAAAAGACTTCAGCATCATTAATGATCAGAATGATATGGTTGCACACAGGTGTTAATCTACACCCTGAGGTTAGTTAAATCACCTATGGATGTGATTTTTTTTTCTTTTTTTTTTTTTTTTTTTTTGTACCAGGGACTAAACCAGGGGCACTTAACCACTGAGCCACATCCCCAGCCCTTTTTATTTTTTATTTTGAGAGAGGGTTTCAGTAAGTTGCTTAGGGCCTCACTAAGATGCTGAGGCTGGCCTCAAACTTGTGATCCTCCTGCCTCAGCCTCCTGAGTTGCTGAGATTACAGGCGTGGTCACCATGCCCAACTAATGAGATCTTTTTTGTGTGCCCATCTCAGAGTGAGTATGAAAACCTTACTCATCCCATGAAAAGGGAAGTTCCAATAAGAGGATGGAGATTGAGATAAACCCCAGGAACAAGTTGTAGAATGCTTCTGAACTTCTTGCTAATAAATATTTGTAGATAAGGCAGAATGTGATCTGAGACTTGATTTCATTGTCACATAAATATTTTATGGGAAAAGACACATGGCCCCCAGGGCATTAGCCATCAGAAACTACCAAGAATACTGTTCCAACAGAATCTGACAATTGTTGAATAACCAAATAGTTCTGGGGTATGTGCGTCACAAAAGGGGAAATGAGAAGAAGAAAAAAACATGGAGAGGTGGTCAAAAAAGAGAAATTTTCAAAGGAAAAAATAAAAGAGCCAAATTGCCTCTAAATGATCTTTGTCCTCAAAGATGTTACTCACAGTTATAGGCCTAGACAGAATCATTTTGCCAAGTTGGTCTTCTCTTCTAACTTTCTCTTTGTTTTCGATCAATCCATGATTCTGTGAAGAACAGAATCCTGCTGGGACCTTGATATTATTCCATTACTCCTGCCCAGTGCACCCATTGTTATTCACCATCTGCTGTTCAGTTGACAAGATAAGAGACACAGTGATTAAGCTCATGAACTCTGGGATCAGACTGCCTGATTCTGAAACTGACTCTGTCACTCCCAAATGTGGAATTTTGAAACTTTTTTTTTTTTTTTTGGTACTGGGGATTGACCCAGGGGCCCTTGACCACTGAGCCACATTCCCAGCCCTATTTTGTATTTTATTTAGAGACAGGGTCTCACTGAGTAGCTTAGGGCCTCTCTAAATTGCTGAGGCTGACTTTGAACTCACGATCCTCCTGCCTCAGCCTCCCAAGTGCTGGGATTACAGGCGTGCGCCACCACGCCCGGCATTTTGAATGTTTTTTAACCCTCCTGTGCCTCTATTTTCTCACCTATAATAGTACTTACGTCGTAGGGTTTTGAAGTTAATGTGTATAACGTACTTGAGACAATGTCTGGCACATAATAAGCATTAGATAAATAATAGTTATCATGACAGGTATTTCTGCCATAACTTGACATATATTTTCTGAAAAAAAAGAAACTTTTATTCTAGAAAACTGTGCTCTGAAAATATAGTTCATTTATAATTCATGGGGGAAAAAGAAATATGATATATTATTCTCCTCTTAAATAAATTTTCTCATTTTTAAAATGAGGAAAATGAGGAAAGAAAAATGAACTTGCCCAACATCATACAGCCATGTATAGTCTAAGTTCATGGTCCACACCCAGAGAGTGGACAGTCTTTCAATCAATGTATTTGTAGAATTAAGAAACTAAACAAAATCAGGGCTGGAGATATAGCTCAACAGAGCACTTGCTTTGCATGCGCAAGTCCTTGGGCTCAATCCCCAGTATCACAAGAAGAAAAAAGAAATTAAACAAAGTCAATACTTGCAATTGAGGGCTTAATATTTAAAAATATTAAACTAAATTGTGTGTGGGGTGTGTGTGTGTGTACTGATTCTATGTATCCAACCTGATTCTCTCATACAGACAAAAATAATACAAATATAAATAAATAATAAAAATTCAAAATTTAATCACACCATTCTGCCTCCAATTCTACCCCATTTCCTCCCCACTGAGACCCATCTCTAGCTCAGTGGTCCTGCCATTCTCTTTCCTCAACCCAGCTCCCACTTCTGGACTCCTAGTCCTCTGCCAAACCCTCAAGGTCCACTAAGAACACCTTACAGTGTTTTGCCCCCAACATCAATCTCCCTCCTGTAGCTCCAATGTCATTCAATCACTTGTCACTCCCTTAAGCCAGAACTCTTTATGCTTCCTATACAGTTTCTCTCTTTTTTTTTTTTTTTTTTTTTTTTTTTGGCATTGGGGATTGAACCCAGGGCCTTAAGCTTGCAGGGCAAGCACTCTATCAACTGAGCTATATCCACAGCCCACAGCTTCTTTCTTATGTAGACCATCATTCAGTCACTGAATCATGTGGTTTTAAGTCCCTCTCATTCCCACATTACTGACCTTCATCATTTGTCTCCTGGAGACTACAACTCTCCCTTCCTGCCACTATTTATAGCTACCAAAGTGACCTCTCTAAAATAATACATCAGCCGGACACTGTGGTGCAGGCCTATAATCCTAGCAGCTTGGGAGACTGAGGCAGGAGGATCATGAGTTCAAAGTCAGCCTCAGCAGCAGCAAGGCACTAAGCAACTCAGTGAGGCCCTGTCTCTAAATAAAATACAAAATAGGCCTTGGGGTGTGGCTCAGAGGTTGAGTGCCCCTGAGTTCAATTCCTGGTACCCAAAAATAAAATAAAATAAAATAATAAAATAAAATAAAATAAAATAAAATAAAGCCATCATGTCACCCTGCACACATAGGCTGTCCATTATCTGACCTGCATTATTATTAGTCTCCTCTCCTACCTTATGCCTTAATCATATTGAACTACCTGAAGTTCTTTAAACATGCCCCAGATCGTCTCCTATATTCCTTTCTTGAATGCTAAAATGAATTCAATTTACGTCCTAGTAAACACCTAAATGTGCAAGATTCTGTTTAAAAGGCATTTCCTCCATGGTGCCTTTACAAGCCCACACTGCATCCCTTCTCTGCAGAAGCACCATGTCTTCCTTTGAGTCCCCATTCTTCATCATAAGTGGTTCTCACACAGCCCCTATACCACTCTATTACCCTTACTTTCTTAAGGGTATGAATACTTCTACTAGACCCTAGCTTCTTAAAGACAAAAATTCTAACTCACTTCAGTGCCTAATATTATTCCTGGCATGTGGGAAATTATTAAATGCTTATTTGCTGAATGAATGAATGACATTTATGTATAAGGCATTTATTTCTACACCATCTTGTGGCCATTCCTAGAAATGGCACTTCTCCAAAAAGTGCCATCCTCAAATCCTATGAAATAAGGAACAGTTCCAGTTTCTTCTAGATTTTGCCTTGTTCTAAACTGTTCAAAAAACTCACAATGAAGGAAGATATAACTGATTATACAACTTGGAATTGCTAAATTTTAAATGCTGAAATTCAAGAACAATGAAAGCTTAGGGAATCAACTTTTCTACAATTGTCCTGTATTTATTAAACAATTTTGTCTCTTATAGGTAAGATAGAAGCTTCCTCTTTTACAAGTTCTTTTAGAAATTCTAGTAGATATTTCTAGAATATTAATTGGACTTTTCATCATATGTTTTATACTGTTGTGCAAAATCAGTTCAAATGTTCCTTTCTATGTATCAGAGACAAATTGGAATCATTTTAAACAAATAATTTATTTTATTTCCAAGAAGTAGGTTCACAAAATGCCTTTAAACATTACAAATGTTTTCTTTTGAAAATCAATGAGCCCAGTCGACAATCTGTCTTTTATCCAAATTCTTGCCTAATTTCTTCCGATGCTTTCTTGATTAAGGCCATGTGTTATCATAAGAGCACTTTCTTTTTCTGTCAACATTCCATTCTAATTCTTTTATTTGTGATTCACAAAGAAAAGGGTCTTATTATCCAATGAAAACACATCAGAAGAAATTTAAATAGAATTTTATAAACACTATTCATTTACAGAAATTCTAAACTAGGAAATATAGGAGATATTTTTTGTTGTCTTTTCTTACATCTAGAGGGTTGGGGATGTGCCTCAGTAGTAGAGAATTTGCCTAGCAAGCTCAAGACTCTGGGTTCAATCCCAGCACCAGAAAAATTAGACCCACATCTTAGCCTAGAAATTTAACTTTACACATGTTAAATAACTCATGCTCTTCTAATGTTTCCAGTTGATCCATTGATAAACTTACTGATTACTTACTATGAGTTTAGCCTATACTAATTATGTAGACATAAGAAGTGTAGAATTCCTCCTGAATTCAATGAAAGTAGTTGGAAAGATTTTTTCAAAAAAATGAACAGTTGGAGAACAACTACATTCTTAATTTTAAACAATAATTTTAAGATGCAATCGTAGAGATATGGACTAGAACATGCAGAGCCATCAGGGAGAGGGAGATGGAAGTTGAGTTGGAAACTGAATACAAAAAGTCAAGGGTTTGCTTTTCAGGTGAAATGCCAACTTCAGCAAAGATGCAAATGAGCAGGGTGTGTTTCAAAAGCATCGCTTTTTCTAAAGTGCTGTTGTTGTGCAGGAGAATGTTGCAAAAGAATATTGCATATTAGGGCAACACAGTGAGACTTAAGTGCAGGCTTGAATCTAATCCAAATTCCACAGATTTATAAAAACCTTCTTCAGGAAGCAAATCAAAAGCCAAGAACACTTACAGATTTGACAAATCTGAGATTGCTAAGGGTCCATCAAAAATTAGTGATAGTTGCGGGGGGGGGGGGGGGGGGG
>JAJEJO010002201.1:26295-50091 GCA_020662805.1 Glaucomys volans
GAGTTCAATCCCTGGTTCCAAAAAAAAAAAAAAAAAAAAAAAGAAGTAGAGAAGAAAAGGAATTTGTTGAGGGTAGAAGGGAGTTGATGTTGAGCTTGGTTTTGTCACATATATCCCCACTTTACACCTAGTGCCAAAATGTCCTCCATAAAAATAGCAGATTATGTTGTCAACTCCAAATGCCTGAATACATCAATTTGTCTTACATGTCACTTTTTTGGGACAGTGCCCCAATTTAACTTTGGCTTCCATACAGATGCTCCTGTAAATCCCTTACATGGTTCAATAAGCATGGACTATGAAACAACATTCTATCCCACTGATGCCAAAACAAAACACCCCAGGATAAATGCAGTTTTGCAGATTGTTTCACAGTCCAGCAGTTGCTATTTCATGTTCAAAATCAGAAGACTGATCCTTTTCATTACAAAACAGCATATGCACATCCATCAGACTTATTTCATTCCTTATATGGAAGGTGAATCAGAGCCAAGAAATAGGTTGACCTTCATTTTTCTACCCTAGATCCATTTCAATTCAATTCAATGTAACTCAATTTAACAGAAATTTATTTGATGTCTATTACTGCCAGACACCAAGGACCAAAGGTGAGTAAAACAAGATGCCTACTTTCAAGAAGCTCAAAGTCAAGCAGGTGAGACAACCACATTCATACATAAGGATAATAACAAAAGTTATATAATAGAAACATTATAAAATGCTTTAAAAAATTGAGTGAAAACATTACTTTTTCCTTTGGTATTCACAGAAAGAAAATCACAGAATAGAAGTAACATTTGAGAAGGAAAGAACTGATCTCTGAGGCTGTGTTCTGGCCTGGGGGCTTTATGCAGATTTTCTTACTCATTTCACTTTTTTGGATGAGGAAACTAAGCTTCAGGTGAGCTCTTAATCCAGGTCTTCCTACCTCCAAAGCTCATGCTCTTTCAGATGAGTCATATTGAGCCCAATGGACAATGGGGAGACATGGCTTGTAGCTGAAGGAAAAGAAGCAAACACAGACCCACAACTGCCTGCTACATGTGAGAGAAGCAATTAATACAATGTGACCAGTGTAGGGACAATGATGAGAACACTGGACAAAAGTAAGTTTGGGAAGTCATCTGGGACTAGGTTGGGAAGGACCTTCTAACTGTTCCAAGTGATCCAAATTAAAACGTAGTATGCCAGTGATTTTCCAGCTTCACTGGAAAGACATTCCATTCACTGGAACAGCCATTCAAGAAGTTCCACGATTATTTACAGATATATTGGAGGAGTTTTGGTAGGATTTATTTCAAGAATAAAAAAGGGTTCCATTTGTAAACGTAATGTTTAGGGAAGACCAACAGGAGCAGATGGAAAGCATTACAGACTTAATAAAAATGAAAGCATCCCATATGTACTTTTCAAGATTAATATGGTGGCTGAGTGGAAGACATGATATCTAAGGAAACAACTCTTGAGCTAAAGACTAGGCCTGAAAGATTATAAGATAGAGCCTTTTTGGGTCTAGATAGATGATAGGAGAATGGATTCAAGAATTAAGATAAGGGGCTGGGGATGTAGCTCAGTTGGTAGAGTGCTTACTTTGCAAGTACAAGGCCCTGGGTCCAATCCCCAGTACCATCAAAAAAAAATTAATTAATTAATTAAGAATTAAGATAAAATAGAACTCCATGATAAATGTACTATGAGGAGTAAGTTATGTAAAGGAATCAAAAATGAATGAGTTCAAGGCTGGGGTTGTAGCTCAGTGTAGCGCACTTGCCTAGCATGTGTGAGGCACTGGGTTTGATTCTCAGCACGATGTATAAATAAATGAATAAAATAAAGGTCCATCAACATCTAAAAAACATTTTTAAAAACATGAAAGAGTTCAAGCAACTCAGTAGTGATACCACTGAAATAGGGAAAATGGTAGGATGAGTAAGCTCCAGAGATAACAATTGGTTCAACTTTGTTTTGTTTTGACACATTGAGTTTGAGGTAACTGCAGGGCACACAGAAGGAAGTATGACAAAATAGCTGGACCTGTAAATCTAGAGCATTGGAAAGTGGTGCTGAAGGTATTTTAGCAGAGACAAATAATGTTGCCCCATATGCCTTCTTTCCTTCTTCCTTGCAGCTAATAAATTAGTAGTTTTTGCAGAGGATGTGGCCACTCTTATCCCAGTATCTATATGCTATCAATGCAAATATAGGCAGAACAATTGTGTACAACTTCTTTAGAGCTTCCTTAGAAGGGAAATCTTGACCTTCACTTTCTGGATATTGGAACACGGTCATGATGCTGTTAAAGACACATCTAACTCTTATTGCATCAGCTTAGTCTCACTCTGATCAATGCAGGGGTCATCAGTCTACCAGTTGAAACATGAGGATGAATGAGCTCACCCAGAAAAAGAAGGAAAGAGAACTTAGGGGAGGGCTGTTGATGTAGCTAGCATGCACAAGGCCCTGGACTGAATCTCCAGCACGAGAGAGAGAGAGAGAGAGAGAGAGAGAGAGAGAGAGAGAGAGAGAAAAGAAAAGAAAAGAAAAGAAAAGAAAAGAAAAGAAAAGAAAAGAAAAGAAAAGAAAAGAAAAGAAGAGGAGAGGAGAGGAGAGGAGAGGAGAGGAGAGGAGAGGAGAGGAGAGGAGAGGAGAGGAGAGAAAAGAAAAGAAAAGAAAAGAAAAGAAAAGAAGGAAGGGAGAAAGGAAAGAAAAGAGAGAGAGAAAATAAAATTTAGGGGAGCCAGGCTTAGTGGCACCTGCCTGTAATCCCAGTAATTCAAGAGGCTAAGACAGGAATACCAACCTAGGCAACTTACCAAGACCTTCTATCAAAATGAAAAATAAAAGGGGGATGTAGCTCAGTGGTAAAGTACCCTTGGATTTAATCTCCAGTACCAAAAAAGAAAAAAGAAAAAAAAACACACACACACAATTTAGGGTAGTGTATTAATCAGCATTAATCATGTTTACATCACTGTGATCAAACAGAGAAGGGAAAGCCTATTTTGGCTCACAGTTTCAGAAGTTCAGTCCACACTTGACTGATTGTGCCTTGGGCCTGAGGTGAAGTGAACATCATGGCAGTGGGTGTGGCAGAGGGAAGCAGCTCCACCTAGGCAGCCAGGAAGCAAGGGGTAGCGTCACCACAGGGAACATGAATGTTTCCAGGGCCTGCCTTTCAGTGACCCACCTCCACCATCTTTATCCTACCTGCCTACAGTTACCACCCAGTCAGTCCATTCAAACCAGGATGGACTGATCAGGTTACAGCTCTCACAATCCTGTCATTTCACCTCTGAATATTCTGCACTAACACAGGAGCTTTAGAGGGACATTGCATATCCAAACCATGACAGGGAGCAAGATAAGGAACAGCAACCTCTAAAAGGAGGATGGAGAGCTTTTTATGAGACTAAAAAGAAGCAGCCACAGGGAGGGTAGGAGATCAAGAAAGAAAAGGGCCTCAGAAAGGAAGGCCCATTTAGAAACACAAAATGGGGCAGAAGGAAATGAAGATGGAGATTAAAAAGAAACGAGTGAACTTGGTGACTTTCACCAGAACAATGTCAGTGAAGTAGAAGGGGGACCAGACAACTTACTAAAAGTTAAAGGGAAGGAAAAGAGCAGAAGCAATTGGGAAAAGCTACTGTTTCAAGAAGTAAAAAGAGGATAGCTGGGAAAAGCATCTTGAGGGTCAAGCTTAGGATTTTTGACAGAGGCTTAACAAACCCTAACTATGAAGTCAAATAAAAACCTGGTGATTCAAAGGAATTAGAAACGAAATAAGAGCTGGGCATGGTGGCACACACCTGTAATCTCAGTGACTCAGGAGATTGACAGGTTTGAAGCTGGCCTCAGCAACTTAGAGAGACCCTAGCAAAAAAAAAAAAGTCAAGCATGGTGGTGTATTGCCTGTGATTCCAGCAGCTCAGGAGGCTGAGGTAGGAGGATCATGAGTTCAAAGCCAGCCTCAACACAAAGTAAAGTGCTAAGCAACTCAGTGAGACCTGTCTGTAAATAAAATACAAAATAGGGCTGGGGATGTGACTTAGTTGTCAAGTGCCCCTGAGTTCAATCCCTCTACCAAAAAAAAAAAAAAAGTGGGGGGCATTGAGGATGCAACTCAGTGGTAAAACATCCCTGTGTTCAATTTCCCATAATAGGGAGTTTGGAGGGGGGAAGGTGCAGGGTGGGTAGGAAGAAAGGAAGGAAGGGAAAAGGGAAGAAAGGATGGTACCAAATAAGAGGGTTTATTTACCATCTGATTGTGGCTGGACACCACTTTCGCCACAACACCAGATTTAAGGTAGGTCAAAATAAGGATTGATCCTAAGCGTAGAACCTCAAATATTAACAAAACACTCCCCCCCATAAAAATTTCCAAGATATAAAAATACCCTGGAAATCCAAATTTTTATACTATTTTCAGTAAATTTTTATGTCAATAGGTATTTACAAACTGATATTTGTGGTGTCTCCATTACACATTGACTATACAAAACCCACAAAGGCTCAAATGAAGGGAAGTGAGTGGTGGTTAATTTCCCAGAGGACACGCTCTGTCCAGTCACCCCATCCCTGCAGTCACAACACTCCCACCCAACCTTCCCATCCCCAAGTCAGGGCTCCAGGTGCATGCCTTCCTCTAATTGGTTTCTATTCTCTCGCCTCCTTCTTAAGTCCTCATTTGCCAAGATAATTGGTATCCATATACTCTACTAGGGTCAGTACCTTCTACTGAAAAGGAACTTAAATTGCAACCTAAGGAAGAAACGTGTTTTATGTTTAATAAGTTTTGTCACTGTTTTCAATATCTCGTCCTATTTTCTGAATTCTGTAGTGATATATCAAAGTCAAAAACACCTAAGTAAATGATGTTCATCCACATTTGAACCACATCTTCACATACTCGTTTATACCAATTGATTATACTTTATTTATTCTATTAATTAGGTAACATTGCATTACTAGATTTTTTTTTAGCCCAATGAAATTTTAAACCACATTAAAGATTTTTGCAAAAAGTGCTTGATAGCTGTTTTGCAATTTTGTACATAATGGGATTTCATGAATCACTGTTTATCCCTTTTTTTTTTTTTTTTTGAACCAGGGATTGAACTCAGGGGCACTCGACCACTGAACCACATCCCCAGCCCTATTTTGTATTTTTTTATTTAGAGACAGGGTCTCACTGAGTTGCTTAGGGCCTTGCTAAGTTGCTGAGGCTGGCTTTGAACTTGCGATCCTCCTGACTCAGCCTCCCGAGTCGCTTAGATTACAGGCGTGCGCCACCACGCCCGGCTTATCCCTTTCTATAACAGTATTTCTTATATATATGACATGATGGCATCAGCATAAACTAGGTGATATAGGAAATTTCCTTCTGAAATGCATTGCTGTGTTTAGTGTAAAGATGAGTTGAATGCATTATTCCTCTTACTACAAAATTCCTCTCCTGATGGAGATGAACTGCTTGTTGATCCTGGCTCCAGGAGTAGCTATGTTTTTGTAAGTAACCAATGTTGTCATTTTATGGATACTGAAAATCAAATAACAATTGCTTCCTTCATTGACTCCTAGTAAGTTTAGCACCAAATCAATGTCCTTCCGCTGAAAAATACATGAAATTTTGTGGCACATATTTTTCATAACTAGACTCACTCCTAAATCCATTTTACTTTGTAATCTTTATCTTTCCTTTGCCTTAGTTATCTTAACCGATTTTTATTTAGCTTTTTCCTTGCTCTATATGTTTCTTTATAAGTTTCCTCAAATTTTAAGCAGAGGAGAATACAAATGGTATTGATAGATGACCCATACGTCTGATACTGTGAGGATTTCCATTATAGACATTCATTTGCAAACACTGGTATATAGCTCCTATTCATCCTGTTCATGGATGTAGAGAGGGCTGCTGCCCTCAAGAACTTTACCTTGGGCAGATAGTCCATAGTGTAACTAACTAATAATGCACAGTAAGATGTGATTGATGCCAAAATAAAGGAATAAAGAGAAAATCTTATCTGGCGAAAATCACAATGCCATCCTATGCTAACAAAAATGAATCCAGCTAAGCCCCACTTTACTCCATGGTTGGGAGCTAACAAGTAACTTTGTATACTTTATTATTTACCATTCTGGCTCATTTCAGAGGCAGTACTGTCACAAATAGGGAAAAGATATATACAACATTTTTTACATTTTACATTTTATATTTGTATTTTTTATTTGAATTAGTGCATTATAATTATACATTGTAGTGGCATTTGTTGTTACATAGTCATACATGGACACAACATAATTTGGTCAATTCAAATACAACTTTTAAAGATATATTCCAGTCTTGGGGCTGGGGATACAGATCAGTTGGTAGAGTGCTTGCCTCGTAAGCACAAGGCCCTGGGTTCAATCCCCAGCACTGCAAAAAAAAAAAAAAAGAAAAAAAGAAAAAAAGATATATTCCAGTCTTGTGATTCTGAGATAGTAGTCTAAGGGTGGGGATGTGGCTTAATGATAGAGCATTTGATTAGCATGTTCAAGGCCTTGAGTACAATCCCCAGGAAAGAAAGAAAGAAATTGATTGATTTGGCATCATAGACTATATAAAGAGAATTCTCAGTACCTTTCCCATATGCTAATTTGTATTAAAGATAAGGGTGGGTAGGATGGATTATGAAATGATTATCACATTTAACACTTTCTAACATAGAATATCTCTTAACACTTCATGGGCCACTAGAGTTTTAGTTTGGAAAACCTTGCTTTTGGGGCTTCTTTACACCCCTATTGGGAGTTCTCAGATAAATAAAATGTGAGACCTTAATATAGCTTCTATTATTTGGATGAAAATAGAAAAGAGAGCTGAGGAAGGTGTGTGAATTTAACATGAATTTTGCTCACGTAAAATCCCTTAGGAAATCTGAGCCAAACATCTGAATAATACTGTCCAAAGATGCCACCTCCTAATCCCTGGAATCCACGAATTATACCTTATAAGGCAAAGGGACTTTGCAGATGTGACTAAATTGAAGTTTTCTAGAAGGGAGATTATCCTGCATTATCCAGGTAGGATAATAAGGGTCCTCATGTGAGTGAGGCAGGAGGGTCAAAGATGTGGTGACAACTGAGGTTGGAATGATGTGCTTTAAAGATAGAGAAAGGGCCGGGGCCAAAGTAGGGAAGCAACTCTAGAATTTGGAATAAGCAAGGAAACAGATTCTGTGCTAGAATCTTCAGAGAGACCACAGATCTGTAGACACCTTTGTTTCAGCTCAGTGAAACTCATTTTGAGCTTCAATCTCCAGGTGTCAGACAATACATTTGTGTTGTTTTAAGCCACTGAATTTGTTATAGCAGCAATTGGATATTAATATAATCTTCAATAGTTAAAGGTAAAGAAATATTTTTTTTGTACTGGGGATTGAAACCAAGAATGGTTTACCACCGAACTACATCCCCAGCCCTTTTTTTTTTATTTTCAGACAGGATCTCCCTAAATTGCCCAGTCTGGTCTCGAGCTTGCAAACCTCTGCCTCAGGCTCCAGAATTTCTAGGTTTACAGACAATCACCACTGTACCTGGCTGGTAAAGAAATAATTCTTATGAATCATAAATCTCTTTTTCAGAGGTACAGATTATTACTTTCTTCAGTTTGAACTGTATTTTAAAAGATGCAACATGCATCTGTTATTGAAAATTTTAAGAGCTGGGGGTGTAGCTCAGTGGTACAGCACTTGCCTTGTATATTCTGGGTTTGATATCCATAAATGCACAGTAATAATAATAATTTGGAGCGAGGGTCACTCACCTCTTACTCAAACATGTCTTCTTCTGTAGACTTTTTTATACAAACTACATATTATTTTAATGGAAAGGATAATTAGTCTAAATTAACAATAATCCAAAATAGCCCAGCGTGGTGGCGCACGCCTGTAATCCAAGCGACTTGGGAGGCTGAGTCAGGAGGATCACGAGTTCAAAGCCAGCCTCAGCAACTTAGCGAGGCCCTACACAACTCAGTGAGATCCTGTCTCTAAATAAAATACAAAATAGGGTTGGGATGTGACTCAGTGACCGAGTCCAAGTGCCCCTGAGTTCAATCCCTGGTTCCAAAAAAAAAAAAAAATATCCAAAATAAATTATTTTGAATTTTCAGTGGGGTCTATCATCATTCCCAATCTGTGAAACATTGATGATCTTCCCACAGCTCAAAATAACCAGTCCTTCAGTAAAGCTACAGATGGCTAGGCAAGGGTATTCACTAAGTGGGATAATAGGGTTTATGCAGCAAACCTACACCTAAAAATGATTTGATTGGAAATAGAGTGTTTTGTGGGTGTAGTTCTTCAAAGGAGCCAGGAAAAGGAAAAAAAAAAAAAACAAGTTTTGAGGCCACTGAGCATATTTCCAAGAAACAGCAGGCCTCTTGCTCCTCTTTTCACCAAATAAAAGAGTAATCTCATAGTTCACCAATTTCCTTCTGATTGAAGACTGTCTCAAGCCTGGCATCCTTCATCCAGGATACTATGTAAAGACATTACGTCATTTCCAAGAAAGCTCTCGGGTCAAATAATTCTTCATGGCAGAAGCTTAGCTTCAGCTCAAATGTATATCCCCTTGTTAACATTTTCTCATTTGCTACTAATTACACACATTTACTGACTATACAACATGAATACCTTTAAAGCCTCAATCTAGAAGTAAAATTTTAAAAATAATCTGAAAAGTTATTCATCTTTGTAAATATGCATTGTGAATTTTTTCTTTTCTCACACACTTGCTTAAAGACTAAGATGTGGTGGCTGAGTCTCTAAAAATAGTGCATCCAGTCTTCACTTCGGGCAGTGAAGGACCAGATCTGCAATAAAGGGGGTTTTCATATGCATCTAGATTATAAGGTTAAGAGCAAACAGGAATATGTAATTTCTTCTCTGAAAGAGAAGACAGCCTTGAAGGCATTTACGAAGGCAGTAGTCAGGACTTCTAGAAGTGTCCTTTATGCAGCTCTTTGGGAAGAGAAAATATTATTTTGGTGAAAAGTTGAAAGAAATCAATGCTCAAATAGAACTGTAGGAAAGGATTGAGTTTAAAATTCCACTTCCATTTTGATCATTTTAAATGATGATGCTGAGCCCGGCACGGTGGCGCACGCCTGTAATCCCAGCGACTCAGGAGGCTGAGGTAGGAGGATCACGAGTTCAAAGCCAGCCTCAGCAACTTAGCCAGGCCCTAAGCAACTCAGTGAGACCCTGTCTCTAAATAAAATACAAAATAGGGCTGGGGATGTGGCTCAGTGGTCAAGTGCCCCTGAGTTCAATCCCTAGTTCCAAAAAAATAAAAAATAAAAATAAAAAAATAAATGATGATGCTTCTAAGAGGCAGCTGAATGAGTAGTAATGAGCCTACTTTCTGCCCCACACTACCTGGTTTGGACTCCGAGCCCTGCTGGGTGACTTGGAGCAGATTACTTAACTTCTTTGATTCCTTATCTGGAACATGAGGATGACAGTACTAGCACACATCTCTTAGGACTGTTGTTAGGATTGAATACTTGGATATATGTAAAGTGCTTGGCATAGCACCTCGGCATAGCAAGAAACTACCTATGTGTTGGTTAGCTCTTAGTGTTTTATCTTTGCATTTTTCTCTTCCTAAATGAATCCTAACAATATTAGCTGTCAGTTATACTCTCCCCTTTGGATACCCATGGGCTACATTTACAGACCTTCTAGGAACTTAAACCTTGGCTATAATTTCTCCACCACCACTTCCCTACCTAATCCAGAATCTTCCCCTCCATCCAGTACTATGACTTTCTAGGGAATAGAATTCATAACTTTCTCAGAATTTACACAGGCACTTCAGCACTGAAACCACCCACCCACCCTTCACAAGGTAAGCCTTTTTAAGTCAGGCAAAGTGTACCCCTCCTAAGGAGCACCCCATACATATTAAGCCTGAGTGGGAAGCTGCTGCTGAGGATTGCATGGCCTCCACCCATGGCAGCTGCCACTCTCTCCAACATCCACCTTGTTCTGCCGTGCTCTAGGTCAATGCACAAGAGTGGGGGGGCGGTTTTCCAATCTAAGCCTACCCAGATTTTGTCTCAGTAGCAGAGATAGAGCTCCAGGAGAATCTCTGCAGGTGGTCTACAAACCACACTCCAGGAACCCTGTTCATCCTAGCAGAGGTGCTCAACTTAGTACCAGCTGCTGGAGGAAGGACAGGGACCTGGACTTTATCTTACTCATTTCTGTACCTCTAGCTCAAGGCACCAGAGTAGCAACAGTAATTGCTTAATATTTTATTTATTTGTTTGTTTGTGTGTGTTCTTTTTTAGATATACATGACAGTAAAGTGTATTTTGACATATTATACTTACATGGAATATCACTTACTCTAATCAGAATACCATTCTTGGGGCTGTACATGATGTGGAGTTTCACTGGTTGTGTATTCATATATGAACATAGGAAAGTTATGTCCAATTCATTCCACTGTCTCTCCTGTTCTCATCCTCCCTTCCTTCTGTTCATCCCCCTTTGTCTAATCCAATGAACTTCTATTCTCCCCCACCCCTTATAGTGTGTTAGCCTCCGCATATCAGAGAGAACATTCGACCTTTGGTTTGGGGGTATTGGCTTCTTTCACTTACCATGACAGTCTCCAGTTCTTAATACATTATTGTTGAATGAATGACAACAAGAGGGAAAACACTTGCCCTACATAGGTGGGACCAACAGCCCATTGTTCCACAAACAGAGTATAACATTGGCAAGGAAAGATCACAAATAGGCATTTTAAAGAGGTGTCCCCTGAAAAAGTCCCAGGTGTAAAGCATGTAGAAGGTAAAATTTCAACTGCTACGTATGATTCTTTTAAAAGGCATCCTTCAATCAAAACAAACAAAAAACCTCTACATCTAGGATGAAGAGTACTTGTGGGTCTTTCTGGCCTTAACACTGAGTCCCTGAACTCTGAGTTAGCTTGTCATGGATTAATTGCAAAATAATTGAAAAAATAAATTGTGTCCTTGTTCTTAGATCTTCCTCCTTTAATTAATTAATTTCTGGGTGTCGGTTTTGTTTTGTTTTTTGTAGTGCTGGGGATAGAACCCAAGGTCCCGTGCATGCTGGGCAAGCAGTCTACCACTGAGCTACACCCCCAGCCCTCCCTTTAATTTATATGTTACTTGTCCTTTAAGAAAGAGTGCCATTCTGTGAGAATTTCTAATATTCCAAGTTTCAATTAATACCGAATGGCATTCATCTTAACCAAGACACACTTTAATACTTTAGGACAACCATTCAAATTTGTCAAAATATTTAACATCTCTTCAAAGAATCAGTAACACTCAAGATAACCTTACATCAAAATAGACAGAAGGCACACACTAGAATGACCAAAAGTAGCTCCTGTTTTCCAGGCTGTTTCTGAAATATGTGCACCCTCCTTCAGCAGATTTCATTGAAAAGCAGCCTGATCCTAAGCATCGGGAAGCCAATTGTCCTTTTCCAGTCTGCTGTGCCATCTCTAGGTTACCTTCAGCATGTCTTTTCCAATCACTTCACCTTTCTGAATTTGGTATATCTAAAAACTTGGGATCCATAAATGCAAGTACAGTGCTTGTCAGATGTTACCTAGGAACACAGAGAAAAGCAATGACTCAATGCTGTAAAGGATAGCTTTATCAATCACAGGGACAAAGTGCCATGCAGGGAAAGTGCAAAACATCTCCCCATTTCATGGACAGATGGTGCTTCTGAGAAGTGAAACATGATAGGATGAAAGCAGAAAGCAAGAAGAGAAGATACCAGAAGCCTAATAATGTCCATGGGGGAAGGAAGAAAATCAGCCACTGTTAGAGGGAATAGAGGTAAGGCCAAAGATGCTACAAAGATGAAGAACATATAGGAGCAAGAAATATCAAGACATAAGAAACACAAATTTTCAAGAGTTGTTAGAAAAGAAAAAGTGTATCCACTTTAAAGCCAATGCCACATATTCTGCAGTAAGGTATGAGAATATTAATTTGTCATGATCTTATTTCATTTTAGTGCCCACAATGAGTTTAGAGAGAACCCTAAGAGTAATTCAGCAGAGTTCCATCAGGACAACTTTCTAACCCTGAAAATGAATTGGGAGCCATATATGAGGTGGGGAGACAAGGCAGAGAAAGAGGAACACTCAACCTGTTTCCATAGCTGAAGGTTAAGATGCAGAGCGGTTCATGTTCTATCTGGTCCTTTCTGGATGGGGATACACTGAAGAGTAGGCATTTCCCAATACGCAGCAAGGTCTCCAGGGATGGGGAGCCCACCAGGTGGGACTCCATACAGACTAATGACAGAACCGACCTTTCACAGCAAAAATTTCAGGGCAGCTAGGATTTACTTTTATTTATTGATATTAATTCTTGAAAAGAGCCTAGGGAAAGAAAAAAATCTTTGTCACTGCTCAGACCTGGGGAAAGTGAAGACAGGAGGAAGCATAGCACTATTGGTTAAGCCCCCATTGGCCATGCCCTGTCCCGTGGCTTTGCCCACGCTATTTCACTGGGTCCTAACTTGATTGAACGCTAGCTTTGTGCTAGGCACCTAAGCAAACATTTAGACAGGTTATTTTATTTAATCCTTAAAATAATTCAGGAATCAGATAATATCATTCCTAGTATATGATTAAAGAAAATGAGGTTTAGGAAGGATAATTTTAAAAAAAGAAAAAGAAAGAAAAAAAGTGAATAATTTGCCTATGGTCACATGATTAATAGGTAATTAATTCAGGGTTAAATTACACTCTGACTAATGTTTATGTTTATATTATATTAACATGTGCAGAGTAGAAAGTCCAATAATTATTTTACTATTAAAATTACATAGTTTAGCAGGGCATGGTGTTGTATACCCATATTTCCAGCAATTTAGGAGGCTGAGGTAGGAGGATCTCAAATTCAAAGCCAGCCTCAGCAATTTAGCAAGAGCCTGTCTCAAAATAAAAAACTGTAGCTCAGGGATAATGTGCTTTGATACGGGGTTCGATCCGTAATACCACAAAACAAATTACTGAATAAATAAAATTCCATAGTTTATCATTTAATATATAAAAATACAGTAGGGAAAATATTTAAGTAAACCAAAAAAATATATAGCAAATGAAACACTCTAGGTATCCTTAAATAAAGGGACCTGCTTAATTACAGTACTGTAAAATACTACGTGGTCTTTAAAAAGAATAAGCCTGCCGGGCACGGTGGCGCATGCCTGTAATTCTAGCACTTGGGAGGCTGAGGCAGGAGGATCGGGAGTTCAAAGCCAGCCTCAGCAATTTAGTGAGGCGCTAAGCAACTCAGTGAGACACTGTCTCTAAAAAAAATACAAAATAGGGCTGGGGATGTGGCTCAGTGGTGGAGTGTCCTGGGTTCAATCCCCAGTACCCAAAAACAATAAAAGAAAAGAAAAGAAAAGAATAAGCCAACTGAACCTAGGCTTATAAACTAGTTGATATGAAGGAAACTTCCTTTTGGAACAGCCACTACAGATTACTCTGTCCTTCCAACCTGCTCCCACCTAGGTGTTGAGAACTAACATGTACTGAGATAGTTGCCAGCTGTCCTTAAAGGGATTTTACTTTTTCCACTTAAGCTTCAAATAATTTTAAACAGATGAGTGCCTGAACACATGTATAATAGTTGGCTCTTTACCCCAACAACTTAAAATTAACTGAAGCAACATATTGGAGCTTGTAAACAACAATATGTATCCTTTTAAAATATTTTTTTCTGAATTTCTTCTTTTCATTCCCAAATGGAAAATGAAGCAAGAGTGCATAACAAGTAGAAGCACATGGAATGTTATTCTCTGTGTGAAATCTTAGAGCAACAATTATTTTTAGTAACATCTGGGCCAAATGTTCTCACAGGACTTAGTTTATTCTGAAATTGAATATCATACGATATCAGGAAGAAGCCTCTAAAATTCTGTAGTGTTAGAATTAGTAACTTCGAACTAATCTATTTTACCTATATCAACCAAGTTTTAGTAAGCCTAGAATGTACAATATGGAGAAACCATAGTCTTTTCCAGACAAAATATTTTTCGAGACTCTAAAAAATGCAACCTTCTTTTCAACGCAGCTTCCATCTCTGTTAGAGCTGACTCAATGTTTCCTCTATTATAGAACCCAATAATATTAATCTCAGAAAGTTTCAGAGCTGGTGCTCAAATTCAAGCTGCCACTATTTAAGTGCGGATCACAGTGCGGATCACAAAATTGTGCTGTAGAACATTGGAATGTTCTGGGGGTGTGCTGTATAACTTTCAGTTTTCTTCATTTCTGAATTGAATTTTCTTGATGTTGGTCTCCTTCAAATCACCTCAAGGTTTAGAGCTGTGAAGGAACAAGTGTGACTGGGGATAGCAGTCTTGAAAGAGGACATATTGTGCATAATCAGAAGGAGGAAAAAATAAAAGGACTTGTCCATTTTGATACTTTGCTGTAGGTGGCAAGTTGTGTTTCTCATCGGGAAATTGGAACCACCTGTCTCTCATGTTGGCTCCTAAGGAACTGCTGTTGTGTCTCCTCAAGAGTTGAACTTCACAGGGCGGAAGTGTTGAGGAGTGACAATGGCCAAATTATATTGTTATATTGTGTGCATGTACAAATATGCATAAACAAATCCCACCATTATGCATAACTATAATGCACCAATGAAAAAATGTGAGGGGAAAAAAGAGCTGAACTTCGCAGAGGCTTGTTCAAGAATATGGAAAAGGAACAAAGTCATAGTATTGCCCATTCAGTCTTAGGAAGATCTGGATGATTCCACACAAGCAAAAGTGACTTAAAATTTTTATATAAACACACATCTCCCAATCCATCTTCAGCTGAATAAATGCTGTATGATAGCTCTTCTTCAAAGCAGCGGTGGTTCTAGTAACCACAGATTTTTATGAGCTCTTTGCATTTTTGGAGATTCAGCTTATAGATAGATTCTTGTTTCCTTACCTTTATTCATTTTTTAAATTTGTTTTATATTTAAAGGTCTGTATTGTCAATGATTTGCTTTCAGCACTATTTGAACCATTTGCCATTACAAAAAGAAAAATACTTCTTTGTGTTTTAAATAAAATTGATGTAGGAAAGTCTTTAAAAAGAAGAAGAAGAAGAAGAAAAGAAGAAGAGGCTGGGGATATGGCTTACATGTGATACTGTTTGATCCCCAGCACTATAAGAGGAAAAATAAATAAATAAGATCCTATAATTTTGGAAAATTCTGATATTTGCATTAAGAACTTGCTGCAGGGGATAAAAGAAAAAGAAGAATTTGCTATAAGGACTGCCTTCTAGATACCTAAAGGAGAAGTGACAAGCATGTATTATTTTTAAGCATTTTCCATAATTTTAACCACATCACACCATAATTGATTAACATACTTAAACCTAATCCAAAATTTAAAAATAAATAAATAAATAAATAAATAAATAAATCTAATCTGAAAGGGCTCAAGCCAAATGGGCAGGATGAGGAATAAAGGAATAAAGGATCTAACAAAGTCAAGAAATCCAACACTGGGGATTGAGCCCAGGGCCTGGCACATGGGAAGTCAGTGCTCTACCACAGAGCTACATCGCCAGCCCCCATTTCTGGGTCCTAAATAATGGAATTTTCTTTCCCACTGAGGACAGCAAGATAGTCTTTCTCTAAATCGATAGACACATAACCGGTTTTCTAGCAAATCATCTCAAAGGCATGTGGCAGCTACATTTTCAAATGTGGTTGTTATACAGATAGATTTTCATAGTTTCTTTTCTCTGCACAAGACAAAGGACAAAAATATGTTGAAGACTTACATCTCACCCAAGGTCCAAAAGACAATAAGCACACAGTTTCACAAAGAAGCTTTCCATCTAAGTAGTTTAGACAGTAGGGTGTATATTAGGTTTAAGAAATTGTTGCAAAAAAATTTTTTTTAAATAGCACTAATCAAAACATATTGTACTATAGGAACCTTAAAAAATGATTTTTTTTTTCATATATAACTTTCATTGACCCCAAATAGTAATCTCAGATTTCACATTGACTCTGGCTGCATTACTAGCACAGTAAACAGTAGCATCTGGCTCTCATGTGGAATGGTGTATACAATGGGCTGATCCATAACTTTAGTCTACTTTAGACACTTAGATGGATGGGCTAGGAGCCCAGTGTGTTATAATAACCCTGAAAAGCCTCTGGCTCTGACTGTGAACACATTAGCATTAACTTAAATCTGTTTCTTTGTTTACAACAAGAGATATTTGCTTGTGGTTTCTGCCCAAATGCAATCGGTTAAAGGACCCAAGACCTTAAAAGTAAAATTTACAATGGGTACAGCAGCTATTCACTGTACTGAGCCTCTACTGAACGTTTTTGCCTTAGTTTTTGCATTTCCTCTCAGTAAGATCATTTTAAAGTAAATGATATCTTTATTGGGAGTTTCTATCTGTCCCTATTGGGAACATTAACACCTTATTTCTCTTTCTTTGGTTTCCCCCTGCTCCATAATCTGAAGCTTGATATAAATAAGTAATCGGAGGCTTTCCCGAAGATCTTCACCATTTAGAAAAGTCATATACGCAGCCATTTGTTTCTGAGCTAGAGTGAAGGCTGTTTAGACTACCATTATTATTATTCCTTTTGCAACCACTCAAAGCTACTAGAACTAATTTCCCTCGATATATCACTAGAGTTTAATGTCTAGAATGAAAAGATGCCCTCACTGGACCAGTAGAAACTGATTACTACACTTCAAGGATATATCAGAGGGTTTGTATATTGTAGTCAAGGCTTTAAAAAAATGTAATTAAACAACACCCAATATAATTTTGTGTTCATTGCTTTTACAAACTACATTAACATAGATCATTGCATATGACATTTATTTGTGTGTGTATATATATGTGTATATATATATATATATAAAACAAAAACATTATATATATATATATATATATATTTTGTTTTTGTTTTTTTGTGGTGACTGGGGATTGAACCCAGGGCCTGCATGCTTGCAAGGCAGGCACTCTACCAACTGAGCTATATCCCCAGCCCCCTGTATTTATATTGATTTAAAGCAAATGTGTGAATTTCACCCTGATAAAAATTAGACTGAATAATTAACAGATGGACATTCTATTTTTTTTTTTTTTTTTTTTTTAAGGATGGAATTCAAAGAGGCTCGGCCACTAAGCCACATCCCCAGCCCTACTTTGTATTTTATTTAGAGGCAGGGTCTCACTGAGTTGCTTAGGGCCTTGCTAGGTTGCTGAGGCTGGCTTTGAGCTCGCGATCCTCCTGACTCAACCTCCCTAGTCGCTTGGATTACAGGCATGCATGCCCCACCACAACCGGCCTTAACAGATGGACATTCTAATAACATTATGGAACAGCCTTTACATTTAATTATCTTTTTTTTTTTTTTTTTTTTTTTGCGGTGCTGGGGATTGAACCCAGGGCCTTGTGCTTGCGAGGCAGGCACTCTACCAACTGAGATATATCCCCAGTGATTACCTTTTAAATATCATTAGAGGGTAGGGGTATAGCTCTGTGGTAGAGTGTCTAGTTAGCATACACAAAGTCCTGAGATCAATCTCCAGCATCAAAAACAAACCAACAAATAAATATCCACAAGTATTATTGTAATGTTTTACATATTCAATATATTATTCAACCAGCAAATACATATTTAAAATCTCTTATGGGCCTAGCATTAATTTTAAGAGAGAAAAATTATCTGAAACTTTATTTTAAATTAAACATATTTTAAATGATTTTAAATATATTAACATGAATAAATCGGCATAAAAAAGAAAACATTAAGAGCTGAGGACGTGGCTTAGTGATAGATCACTTGCCTAGCATGCATGAAACTCTAAATTCAATTATCAACACCCAAAGGGAGTGAAGGGTGGTGGAGGACATATGACTCAAAGAAATATATCAAATGGAATACTTTTGAATGTTCTCCTGGTATGTGATTTCCCATGCCAAACAATAATCCCCCTTATTAATTAGGGTGGTCCATATTCCCACTAAGCCAAGATTGGAAAACTCTGATCACATGACCCACAAAGAATATATTCTTGAAACTCTCTCCTCAAGAAACAGAACTTGTTTTTCATCTTAATGGACTTCCAATCTAGTTCTAGATATTTTAGGGGAAGGGATATGAAATTGCAGTGATTTTCCTATCTTAGTAATATCACAGAATTTTAAATAAGTTGCAAAATGATCTGAAATTGAAAAAAAGCCAATTTTTATAGGATAATTGTCCCCTTAGGGTGTATTATGCAGAAGAAGGACTGGGCCAGAGTCAGGTGATCTGGGAGCTAGCCCTGATCTGTCACTCAACATAGATAGCTTTGGACAGTTCTCCTGCCTATATAATATAGGGATGAACTGTTTGTCAGTTCTTAAATCTATTCCATTTCTAAGTCCCTAACTGCAATGCCTCCCCTGAAAAATAGAAATGTGGGTACAGGTAGCCCCTCTATATTGAATGTAGCCTGCTTAGCTTGAGGAGTAAGACAGACATGTTAACCAGCTTCTGTGAGACAGCAAAATGGATAACTTTCTTCCATTTCTACTTATATTAATTTTGGGGGGGGTGGCGGTACTGGGGATTGAACCCAGGGACACTCTACCACTGAGCTACATCCCAAGCCCCATTCTTGTTTGTTGGTTGGTTTGTTTTGTTTATTTGTTTTAGAGACAGGGTCTAAGTTGCTGAGGCTGGCTAGAACTTGTTATCCTCCTGCTCAGCTTTCTGAGCAGCTGAAAATATATTAATTTTTTAATAAAAGAATATCTAAGGCTGGGGATATAGCTCAGTTGGTAGAGTACTTGCCTTGCAAGCACAAGCCCCTGGGTTCAATCCCCAGCACCACAAAAAAAAAAAAAAAAAAAAATATATATATATATATATATATATATATATATATATATATATATATCCCATAAATGAGAATTTTCCCCTGAGAAGCAGATGGCATATGTCTACTGACAAATGAGGGCTCCTGGGTTTTATGACCAAGGAATCAATGTATGGGCAGCATTTTATCAAACTCCCCTTTCAGAGAAGAGTCTTTGGCATGTAGCCAAAAAAGGGGGTGTGGTCTTGGGTTGGTCAAAAAAGACAGAGAGAGAACTGGGTCAGTAAGAGTGCTCTGAAAACATTCCTCATGCCATGCTCACCTAAATGCAGTGATCAACAAGGCGTGCGGCGGTAGAGGCCCTTTCCAGGACACATCTAGCTTCCCTCAATGCTATGGAAGAACAAGGTGGGATGGAGGGAATCTTCATGCTCTTTGGCTCATACCTGTAACACACAGGGCTCAGAGGACCTATTATAGAACTGTCTCTGCACTAGCACTTATACAGTTCAGTGAAATAAAACAGCCCGTGAATGCTCATGTTCACCACACTATGGGTGGGGCACGCTCTTGTCTGTTGTTCAGTATTCTGTGACTTAAACCATCCAAAAGGCTACAAGAAAGAAGGGACCTCATCTGACCATAACTTCTTCCTTTCATCCCGTCACCTTTCCCACCCAAAAGTTTCTTCAATACCTAAATATTTCTAGAATCAGTCTTTGGCTCCAAAGTGTACAGTCTGTGCAGTGACTTAAGAAAAGGGATTATCCCTTTAAAAAGAAAAGAAAAAAAGAAGATAAAGCAAATAAAGATTTTCCAATGCTTAAAGACGTAGCCAAACTATTTGCCTATTGTCTTTCTAGGGGACACCATATGCCTTGACCTAAAACTCTATCAGGTGTTCATAGAAAAGTGTCGGGGCAAATAAACAATCTGTTCTTCTAAATTCTCCTTCTATCTTCTTCTAACCACTCACATTTATTTTCATTCTCAAAAGTAGATTTAGTGTTATATGCCCAGAAGGAAGAGTAATATGTTCTTGGACTTATTCTCATGCTCTCCAAAAAGGCCACACCTAAAACACGGTAGAGATGAGAATCATTCCTCATGCATGAATATAGGAATGCACTTGATACCAGCAAAAAACGCAAAAAACAAAAACAGAAAAACAGTGCATAGAAATCTGTACATCTCACACTTCTCGCCACTCCTTTTTTGGGCTTTTATAGCAGGCAAGATAATTTGTTTGCTGGGAAAAGGAGTAAGAACCCCATCATTCTTCCACTGCCAGCACCTGTTCTGCCAACTGACACTACCTAATAGAAATTTTAACCATGAAAAAAGGCACTTTACTAATAGCACTGCTTGCCAAAAACAAATTACATCTCTTTACCACTGGTCACCCTGCTTTCTCTCTCACCACCTACTCACCCAAAGCAAAGAAGGAATGGTTATCACTAAATATTTGCCTGGTACAAACACAGCAGATGTCTTAATACAAAAGCGGTGTTTCTAACCAAGACAGACACCACCCTCTCTCCCCGCTCCCTGCTTACCATACAGAGAACACCAAGTCCACTCGTGGTGTGGGAATCTGAAATCAGTTCACTCTAACAAGACCTAAAAAATCTTCCCTACAATTACAAAAATAGAAATGGCAAAGCAGAAAAACACATCACGTGGAGAACAAACCAAAATCAGGGCTGTGGGTATTTGCACATCAGGCACTGCCTTTGAACTCCAGGATGGCATGTAAAGCAATGCTGCCCAGCCCAGCTCCTAGGAGGGAGATTTACAAAGGGTTTCCAACATCCCTCATCAACACCAACACTTCCTCCCCGCTTCCAAAATGCTCTGAACAAAGACCGTCTTTAAGCACTTACTGGGAGCAGCAAGCAGCTTCTCTCTGCAATTGCCCGTGAGTCACGCAGCAGGAGGGGCCCCAGAGCAGGGCAAGTCGGAGAGCCCCCAGCTTCCCTGCAGGCTGACGTCTATGAGACAGCAGCCCAGGAACCGACTTTCCCATTACAGCCTCAGACTGTAATCCATGTGCTTTCCACGGGCCAGTCCCAGCTGCCCACAGAGCACCACATGATCTGCTCTGACATCAGATCAGCCAGACGTGACAGCCCATCCGCCAGCCTCTTCCACACTCACGGGTTGCATCATCGGGTGCCTGGGCTTGCATCTAAGCAAGTGGTACAGAGTAAGGACTGTTGTTTTCTCACAAAATATTTTTTTGGTCTGGTTCCTTCTGTTAGAAACAGAAGGGAAAACTAAGCACAAAAAGCACTTGGATTTGTTTGCAGCCTGAATTTATCATATGTATGGGAAGTAATTAGAGTTCCAAGCTTGGTTCAAGGAAGCTGAGGAATGAGCTACGGCCAGGATGCCAATGCTATGGGAGTGATTTCATCTGCCAGTCACTGCCACCACTACCCCACCACCTTTCAATAAGTCACCTTTTGTATTGGTTTGTTGATAAATATGTATTTTATATGTATATATGTATATACATATATATATAAGTTTAAGTCACAAAACATAGGTGGATGGGTGGGTGTGTGTTAAGCTAGTCATCACTGAGTTTGGTTCATAGAAGATCTTGGAGACATAACCACTAGACATAGTGCAGCATACAATAATTCCATTGTGAGGGGACTTACATACACTCATTTCTATAGACTTACAGGGACTCAGTGTAGAGCACTCGTCTAGCATGTGTGAGACACTGGGTTCCATTTTCAACACCATATATAAATAAATAAAATCTGTCCATCCATCCATCAATCAATCAATCAATAAAAGACGTAGACTTACAGATCTAGACAGACAGATAGATAATCAGGAAGAATCAGCTAATCACAATCAAATTTAGTAATGGTGCAAATTCAAATGATTATTCAGTAACCATTTATTGATCATCTACTATTTACCTAGGACCAAAAAAGAATATCAGAGTGTGGAGGTGGGTATAGGGGAAAGAGAGGTTGAATATTCGTCACAGGGATTCTGATTCTACTACTGTGATAGGAAAAGAAAGCAATGTCTTTATCAAGTCTTTTATAAAATGTTCTATGTTTAATACTGAATTTGAAAGATATTAACAAAACCATGTTTATCTTAATTTCATTATGGTAAATGGAAATAAATGTAAACTTTAAAAGCATAACCACACCATCAAAACTGTGTGAAGGGACTGGGGTTGTGGCTCAGTGGTAGAGTGCTTGCCTCACATGTATGAGGAACTGGATTCAATTCTCAGTACTGTATATATGTAAATGAGTAAAATAAAGGTCTAAAAACAATTTTTAAAAATATTTTTTAAAAACTGTGTGAAGCAAAATCATAACAAAGTTAGACATCCACGACCAAAAACATCATTCTTCCCTAGTAGAGAGAATTCATTTTCTTTATCTTCACTACATTATATTCTGCACATTTGATTTATGAACTATATTTCAGATATTTGTGTAAAAACAGAATATCTCTAATCAACCTATAAACTCATTTAATATTATGTACTTTGGTATCATTTTTAGTGACTTAAATATTATAGAAATAAGAGGGGTTTGGGGCTGGGGCTCAGTGGCAGAGCGCTTGCCTATCATGTGTGAGGCACTGGGTTTCCTCCTTAGCACCACATAAAAATAAATAAATAAAATAAAGGCATTCTGTCCATCTACAACTATAAAAGTTAAAAAAAAATAAAGAGGGGCTGGAGTTACAGCTCAGTGGTAGAGCACTTGCCTAGCATATGTGAGGCACTGGGTTTGATTCTCAGCACCACATATAAATAAATGAACAGATAAAGGTCTATCAACATCTAAAAAATTAAAAAAAAAAAAAAAAGAAAGAAAGAAGAAAAGAAATAAGGGGACTGGGGATATAGCTCAGTGATAAAGCTTTTGCATAGCATGCTCCAGGCCTGGATTCAATTCCCATCCCCCAACCCCAAGAAAAAAGAAAAAAGGAAACAATACAGTGTTGGCAGTGTGCACCTGTTTTCCCAGCTACTGCAGAGACTGAAGCAAAAGGATCATTTGAGTACAGAAGTTTGAAGCCAGCCTGGGCAGCACAGTTAGATCCCATCTCAAAAATAAAACAAAAAACACTTTTCTTTGATCATTTCTGGTTTCTATAATAGATCTCCTAAACCCTTTGTAATTTCCTGGGTAATGAAATGAGTATATTTTGCGATTCATAAAAACCCCTTTCAAGCATAACTGAGTTTATACAAATGAGGAGATTCTTGTTTGGGGGAGACAGGCCAGCTCTGGATGCCTTTAGAATGGGGTGCTCATTGTGATATGATAAAGATCTGGAATTTTCTCATCTCCAGAAAGGGAAGAGGGGCTGAAGATTGAGTTAATTAACAATAACCAATTATATGCCAGACTTGGTAGTGCATGCCTGAAATTCCAGCAACTCAGGAAACTGAGGCAGGAGGATTGCAAGTTCAAGGCCAACCTGGGCAACTCTGTGAGACTCAGTCTCACAATGAAGTAAAAAGGGCTGGGGATGTAGCCCAGTGATACAGCCCCCCTGGGTTCAATCCCCACTACTGCCCAAGGTGGGGGGCGGGGAAGACCAATGATATAATTAATCATACAGTATAATAGAACCTCCATAAAAACAGGGTTCAGTGAGCTTCCAAATTGACGAATGCATTTACATTCCAGGAGGGCAGCACACTCTGAATTCCATGAGGACCGAAGTTCCTGCATGAGGAGCCTTCCAGACCCCACCTGTACACCTCTTCATCTGAGTTCTGGGAACTCTGACAGCAAATTATCAAACCTAGGGCAAGGGCTCAATTTGCAGCTAAATTGCACAGAAGTACAGGTAGTCTGGGGACCCATTACTTGCAACTGGAATTTGACGTTGGGG
>JAJEJO010002201.1:50191-71092 GCA_020662805.1 Glaucomys volans
TGTGGTGCTGGGGATTGAACTCAGGGACTTGTGCTTGCGAAGCAGGCACTCTACCAACTGAACTATATCTCCAGCCCTGGGAATGATCTCTTAACCCTTGGTGTTGAGGTTAACTCTGGGTAGTTCATGTCAGAACTGAATTGGTGTCTACAAAGAATTGGAGAATTTCTTGGTGTGAAAAGCCCACACATTTGGTGTCAGAGGTTCTTTGTCGTTAGAAATAGGTCATAGAACTAAGAGGCTTGAAGAGTTTTATTCTTCAAGTGGTTTATTTCCACTAAGAATCAGATGAAAATTAGGTGCCCCATGGAACCTCATTTTGAATTCCACAGTTCAAAGCATCCTGGTCCTCCTCTCAGGAGAAAATATCACATGCTTGATGAGAAAGATTATATGTAAAATGACAAATCAAATATTAAATTAATAATTATAGAAATTATTAGATTATCTCCACAATAAAGAGGTTAGGTAAGCACTATTTAAATACTTATAACTTTAAAAAACATATAAGATAATAGCACAATTCACTTTGTTTTTTTGTTTTTGTGGTGCTGGGAATTAAACCCAGGACCATGAGCATGCCAAGCAAATGCTCTACAACAGAGCTACACCCTCGCTCCCAATTCACTTTTTTGTGTGTGTATATGGTACTAGGGATTGAACCCATGGGAACTTCACCACTGAATTACATCCAGTCCTTTTTATTTTGAGACAAGGGCACGCTAACTTGCCCAGGTTGGCCTCAAATTGCAATCCTCCTGCCTCAGCCTCCTGGGTTGCTGGTATTACAGGTGTAAGTCACCATGCTCAGCCTCAGTTCAGTTTAAATGTAAGAAGCAAAGACAACATAATGAAAACTAACAGTTTGCATATGTTATGATTATATTGCAGAAAGAACTAATCATTAAGCTAAAATGAAAAAACTAAAATAACATTTTTCTACTTAAGAGGTCTCTTTTTAGCCAGGTGCATACCTGCAGTCCCAGGCACCAGGGATACTGAGGCAGGAGGATCACTTGAGCCCACAAGTTCAAGAACAGCCTGAGCAACATAGTGAGACCCCCAACTCAAAAAAAAAAAAAATTTGTTTTGAATATCTTGAGATCTGGAAGTTTGACTTTATAGATATAATTAACTTTGGCCATTTAAAAATAACACTTTTCAGGTTTCTGTACCAACAACCCCACATCGTGATCTTTTGATATTATCCCTTATTTTATGAGCTAAGCAAAGTGGGAAATTAGTCCTCACAGATTAAATGATCCTCCAAAATTAATACAACTAACAAAAACTTAATATTCAAAAGACTATCACTGCTGCTGCTGCTGCTGCAATCGCCACTGCTCCTGCTAGTCCATCCACCACCATCATGCATTGCCTGGACCATTGCCACTGCTCGCTCTCGTCCTCCTCAGAAAGCAGATCTTAATCAAATTCAATTTCTCTTTTTCCTAAAACCCTCCTTACCATGGCTCTTAAAATCCTTCAATAATACTGTCTGGATGTTTTTCAAGTAGCTCTCTTCCAGTAAGCAAGGTGCTAAACATTACTCTCCTTGGCTGAATTATTGTTCATTGAGTAATTTTTTTTTTTTTTTTTTTTTTTTTTGGTACCTGGGATTGAACCCAGGGCCACTCAACCACTGAGTCACATTTCCATTCCCCCTCTCCTTTTTCTAAAATTTTTTATTTTGAGTCAGGGTCTCACTAAATTGCTTAGGGCCTTGTTAATTTGCTGAGACTGACTTTGAACTTGCAATTCTCCTGCCTCAGCTTCCCAAAACGCTGGGATTACAGGCGTTGCACCACCAGGCCTGGCTCATTGAGTTATTAATGCTTTTTTTCTGTAATTCATTGCAATAGGACAGATTATCAGAAATGAATTACTGAAACCAAGTATGTACTCTTGTTCCAAAGACAGAGTGCTTAGGAAAGATAGATCGCTGCCTGCTCTAAGTCTGCCACTCCCAACTTGCCTCATACATAGGTGTGTCCTTGGGTACAGAATTCTATCTTTTGCTAAATGTAAAATTGTTTGTCTTCAACTTATTTCTTTCTCTTCATGCCAGCTGGAACACAGACTTATCTGCAACTTAGCTTTAGCCACAGTTTTAACACTTAGGGAATGGTAGAGCTAATGAATGGAAGAAAACTGGGCTACTCAGTGACACCAGAAAGCAGAGTTGCCCTTCTGGCTTGGACCACTCATGCCACTCTTCTTGCATAAGAAAAATAAAAATTCTTTTTAAGGCACTTCATTTTGGTACCTCTTTGTTATTTTTGTATCTTAAGCTCTATCCCAACTATTACAAATGCCTTGAATTTTTTGAGTCCTAATTTATATTGCCAAGTAACTAGGAGCAGAGCCAATAATCAGGTGACATTTCTACCAGTGCATATGAGATTAGTTTTACTGCTTTCTTTTCAGCAGTGAAGCTTATTCCTTTCAAAGAAAATTTACTAATTTGGCAAAGGAAAATAGTTACATTCTCTTTTTATCATGAAGTTGAACATGATTCAGTGATTACCATTCATTGGATGCTGCTTTTGAGGTGCAGGGGGTGGTGTTGCTGGGGATGGAACTGAGGGCCACATACATCCCAAGCACGCTACCGCTGAGCAATAACCCCAGCCCTGGTACACCACCTTTTGATAATTGCTTATGTTTTTATTTTTATTGGATTTTTAAATATTTTTCTTGACCATTCTGTTGAGTTTCATTGTTCACCTTTCAATTCTACTTTTAAGAAACATGCTTTACTATCATCAATTGTAACATTTCCATTGTAATTTGTTCCACTAAGAGATCCCATCGCCAAGGCCCATTGGCACACACCTGTAATCCCAGGGACTCAGGAAGCTGAAACAGGAGGCTCACAAGTTTAAGACCTGCCTGAGCCGGGCGTGGTGGCACACACCTGTAATCCAAGCAACTTGGGAGGCTGAGTCAGGAGGATCACGAGTTCAAAGCCAGCCTCAGCAACTTAGCAAGGCCCTAAGCAATTCAGTGAGACCCTGTCTCTAAATAAAATACAAAATAGGGCTGGGAATGTGGCTCAATGGTCGAGTGTCCCTGAGTTCAATCCCTGGTTCCAAAAAAAAGACCAGCCTGGGCAATCTAGCAAGGCACTGTCTCAAAATAAAAAAAAAGGGGGGGCTGGAGATTTAGCTCAGTGGTAGAGTGCCCCTAGATTTAATCCAGAAGGAGAAGAAGGCAGAGAAGGAGGAGAAGGGGGACGCGGGGTGAGGAGAGTAAAAAGAAAGAAAACTCTCACAATGCCCAGATTTTGAACTGAAATATCAGTCTCCACTAAAACGAATCAGGGTTCTTGCTGGGCATGGTGGCGCATGCCTGTAATCCCAGCGGCTTGGGAGGCTGAGGCAGGAGGATTGCAGGTTCAAAGCCAGCCTCAGCACGGGCAAAGTAAGTACTAAGCAACTCAGTGAGACCCTGTCTCTAAACAAAAATACAAAATAGGACTGGGGATGTGGTTCACTGGCCGAGTGCCCCTGAGTTCAATGCCCAGTTCAAAAAAAAAAAAAAAAAAGAATCAGGGTTCTTTAGAGAAAAGGCAGATTTCAGAACTAAGACAAAAAATATATAAGGTAAGCTTAGGACATTGATACCAAAAACCAAGGAAATTACCTAGGAGTACTGGGTTATGTCAAAAGACACAAGAATCTATGTGGGACTGGGAATGTAGCCCAGCAGTACAACGCTTACCTGGCCTACACCGTCCCTGGGTTCAGTCCCAAGCAACAAAACACACACACACACACACTCCCAAGAACCAATGAGGAAAGTCTCCCAAAGGCCAATTACATCCAACATCTATTGTAGTTACTGTGCAAAAGTCAAATGATTCTTTAAAAAACATTTATTTTTCTCATTAATCTATAGTCTGGGTAGGACTCAGTAGGTGAGTAGGCTCCTAATCTGCTCAGCATCAATTATCTCAAAACCCAGTCCCTGAAATCTTTTGAATGTTCATTCCCTCATGCATCTGGTGTCTAGACTGTGCGGATCCATGGCCATCTCTATCTCTATATTGTCTTTCCATATCCTCTCTCCAGTGGGATGGATTCAGGGTGAATGAATTTCACCAAAAGCATGTGTCCCTAGTGTACCAGGCAGAAGTGATGGAGAAGTGTCAACATCACATTTTAAGAAGAACATATGGGTCCATATATATTGGTATAGCCTACTTTGGTAAATACAATCTGTCACAGCATCGTAAAGAATAAAATTGATTGACATACTTAAATAAATATAAAATTTAAAGACACTTAACACAGAAAAGGAAAACAACACATTTTCCACTAATTGACATAACTATTATACCAATTCCTTACTTAAAAAATGGTAAAGAGAGCCAGGCATACTGGCATACACCAGTAATCCCAGCGACTCAAGAGGCTGAGAAAGGATGATTAAAAATTAAGGCCAGCCTAGGCAACAGAGCAACTTCTTGTCTCAAAATTAAATTTTAAAAAGGGCTAGGGATATAGCTCAGTGCTTGCCTAAAGTGTGCAAGGTCCTGGATTTAATCCCCAGTATCATCCAAAAAAATTTATTAGAGGGGGCCATGAATTCTTTCTTTTCCACATGGAACTGTTTCAAAGTAACAAATAATTCCAGTTAATGATGGGAACTCCACTAGAGAATTTTAGTGAATGAAAGCCATAGGACTGGCAGAATTGGAAACAACCCCCATTTTGTAACTTGTAATGGAATAAGTGGTTCAGTCAAGGATCAGCAAGAGATGCTAAAAACAGAGTATAGGGTTGACAAGGAACCGGATATTAATCCTCTGCTGAATTAACATGCAGAATGTTTATTTTCTAGTAATGTTTACTTTGCAGTAGATCCGATAATTTCCCCATTTACTGATTGTTATGATTTGGATCTGGAATGTCCCCAAAGGCTCATATACTTAAAAGCTTGGTCCCCAGTGCAGCAATACCCAGAGGTGACCCTTTAAGGAAGTGACTGGACCAGGAGGGCTCTGACCTTATCAATGGATTAATTCACTTGATAGATTAATACTTTTATAGATTATTGGGAGGTGAGACCTACTTGATTGGAGAAAGTAGGTCACAGGAAGCTGCACTAAAAGGGTTTATCTTGTCCCTGGCCCCTTCCCCTTGCATAATCTCATTCAAATTGTGACTCCTAGTTTTTATTTCTTCCTCATATTGAGTTATAATTTGTTTTCTTCTAATTCTCCAGCCCCACTGGTTTTATTTCTGCTCCCTGGAGTGACATAAAGTTTGTGTGCTAGTTCTTCTACATAATTGAAGAGAGCAATTATGCTCCAGTTTCTTCAGTCATTTCCTATTTGACTTGATTTTCACTGTCTTCATTGTCCTGCTCACTACTTCCAGAGGAGCTCCACTGTGACAGTGCTTCCTCTTGAAATGGGGAACCCGGATCTAAGGACTTAGGACTCCAAATGTGTGTGGTCTGAGAATCACAAAGAAGTGGAATCATTGTTTCCCTGACTCTGGACACTCAGCTGTTACTAATGCAGTCTAGATTTGTAGCCACTTCTCTTGGCAGTCCTCTAGCTGTTGGCTCATATTGAACTTGCAGTCAACTAAGATCACTGGAACTTTTTCACTGACTTGTTCTTAAAATAGACCTTCATTTTCCTGCACGTAAGCACATGAATGCTGAATCTATTTGTATGTATATCTGGTTATATGTCTCCCTGAGAAATCTCTTCTTTTCAATATTGGTCTATCATTTCAACCTAACTATAAATCCTCATTCTGTTTTCCAAGGCTTTAAAACTCCATCACCTGCAAATTTAATAAACATGTCTTTTTTTTTTTTTTGGACTCATCAACAAAGTTGTATGAAGAGCAAAGGAACAAACCCTTTGACAAAGCAACCAAATGTGGTCTTCTGGGGCACTGCTCAAGACCAATTTGAAATTCTGGATCTTCATCATGGCCTGATCAAGTAGGAGTCTTCTGAAAAAAAAGTTAATCTGATCTCACTTGCTCTTTGTGCACTCAAACTGATTCCTAATGATTATTCCTCTCTAAACTGAGTGCTCACAACCCTCCCCTTTTTTTAAATATTTTTTAGTTGTTGATGGACCTTTATTTTATTCATTTATTTATATGTGGTGCTGAAAATCGAACCCACTGTCTCACACATGCCAGGCAAGTGCTGTACAACTGAGCCACAGCCCCAGCCCCTTTTTTTTTTTTTTTTTTGGTACCAGGGATTGAACCCAGGGGCCTTAACCACTGAACCACATTCCCAGCCCTTTTCATGTTTTTATTTTGAGATAGGGTCTCACTAGGTTGCTTACTCTCACTAAATTGTTGAGGCTGACTTTGAATCCGCGATCCTCATGCCTCAGCCTCCCGAGACTTAAACCACCTATTTTTAAATTCATTCCAAGCCGGGCACAGTGGCACACGCCTGTAATCCCAGCACTTGGGAGGCTGAGGCAGGAGAAATGCGAGTTCAAAGCCAGCTTCAGCAACTTAGTGAGGCCCTAAACCACTCCGTGAGACCCTGTCTCTAAATAAAATACAAAATAGGGCTGGGGATGTGGCTCAGTGGTGGAGTGCCCCTGGGTTCAATCCCCAGTACCAAAATAAATAAATAAATAAATAAATAAATAAAATTCATTCCAAATTTTGTTGAAGACCAATGTCAGACACAATTATAAATAAAAATACAAAGTTTACCTTCTTTCTAAAAACAGGGCTAAAACTCATGATCATGCAAAACCTCTGCCATTCTCCCGTCTCCTCTGAGAGGAATGGCTGTGACTTGCATGTGTGCATTTCCATTGCTCTTGCTTATCATCCCTGACAGCCTAGAACCATGAGCTCATTGTGGAACCTAAATGCACTCTGTGAAGGTGTTTGTGGAGATGTTTGTCTCCTCAACTGGATTTTAGGCTCCTGAAGGACAGTAGTGAATCACATTCTGTTCAATTCAACCCACACATACTGAATGTCGGGTGACAGGAGACAGGAAAGCTGCTAGAGAACACTGGAGCAGAGAGACAGCACTGCACGGTGTACGCAGTGCAGCACTGCCGGACGGAGGAGGGCGGTGGGCAGGAAATGAAAATGGAGAGGTAGCGAAAAGATCTTGATCAATGAGGGTCCTGGAAGTCATGCTAACAAAAGTCACCTTTATCCTATAGGAGAGAGTTGCAAATGGGCCACCTCTGAATCAGATTTCATGCAGACTCATTTTGTTTGCCCACCACACACACACACACACACACACACACACACACAGAAAGATATAGGAATCTAGGTTCAATGCAATTCCAATCAATAATTTCACTCTTCAAAGATGGGCAGGTGGGGGAAACCACTTCTACAATTTGTAAGAAACCACAAAAGATCCTATACAGACAAAGCAATGCTAAGCAAAAAGATCTAAGTTGGAGACACTACAATCCCTGACTTCAAAACAGTACAAAGCAATAATAGCCAAAACAGCATGGTACTGGCATAAAAACTGACAGAAAACAGAACAGAAATAAACAGAACAGAAAACCCAGAAACAATTCCATGTATTTAGAGCTAGTTTATTTTCAACAAAAGCAGAAAGATCATACATTGAAGACAGGAAAGTCCCTTCAAGAAATGGTATTAAGCCATCAATGAATGAATATATAAAGAAACTGTGACCGGACTTCCTTAATAACTCCCCCAGAGCCCAAGAAATAAAAGCAAGAATCAATAAATAGGATGGATTCAAACTAAAAAGCTTTTTCTCGGCAAAGAAAATAATCAATAATGCGAAAAGAGCCTACAGAGTGGGAGAAAATCTTTTCCACACACACTTCGGACAGAGCACTGATCTCCAAAATTTATAAAGAACTTACAAAACTTTACACCCAAAACACGAAGAATCCAAATCAATAAATGGGCTAAGAAACTGGGCAGACACTTCATAGAAGAAGATATCCAAGTGATCCACAAATATATGAAAAAGTGCTCATCATCTCAGTAATTAGAGAAATGCAAATTAAAATCACCTTAAGATGTCATCTAGCTCCAATTAGAATGGCTACTATCAAGAACACAAGCAAGCCGGGCGCAGTGGCACACGCCTGTAATCCAAGCGACTTGGGAGGCTGAGTCAGGAGGATCATGAGTTCAAAGTCAGCCTCAGCAACTTAGCGAGGCCCTAAGCAATTCAGTGAGACCCTGTCTCTAAATAAAATACAAAATAAGGCTAGGGATGTGGCTCAGTGGCTGAGTGTTCCTGAGTTCAACCCCTGGTTCCAAAAAAAAAAAAAAGAACACAAGCAATAATAAGTGTTGGTGTGGATGTGGGAAAAAAGCACACTCATACATTGCTGGTGGAGTTGCAAATTGGTGCAGCCACTATGGAAAGCAGTATGGAAATTCCTCATAAAACTTGGAATGGACCCACCATTTGACCCAGCTAACCCACTCCTCAGTTTATACTCAAAGGACTTAAAATCAGCATACTGTAGTGACACAACCACATCAATGTTCATAGCTGCTCAATTCACAATAGCTAGATTGTGGAACCAACCTCGACGCCCTTCAATTGATGAATGGATAATGAAACTATAGTGTATATACACAATGGAATATTACTCAGCCATAAAGAAGAATAAAATTATGGCATTTGCTAGTAAATGGATGGAGTTAGAGAATATCATGCTAAGTGAAATAAGCCAAACTCAAAAAACCAAAGGCCGAATATTTTCTCTGATAAGTGGATGATGATATATAACAGGGGCAGGGGCAGTCGAGTGGTGGGGGAAGGGCAAGAGAAGAATGGAGGAACTTTGGATGGTGTAGAGAAAAATGGGGCAGGAGGGGGTGGGAGAAGGAAAGATAGTAGACTAAGACAGACACCATTACCCTAAGTGTATAATTACATGAATGATGTGAATCTACATCATGTTCAACCACAGAAATGGAAAGTTTTACCCGATGTGTGTACAGTGAATCAAACTGCAGTCTGTAAAAATAAAAAGAAAAGAAAAAAGAAAATGTGGTATATATACACAATGGAGTTGTATTCAGCCATAAAGAAAAATGAAATTATGTTATTTGCAGAAAAATGAATGGAACACCAGAACATTATGTTAAGCGAAATAAACCAGACTCAGAAGGTCCAAGATCGAACAGTTTCTCTGGTATGTGGAAGCTAGAGAAGAAAAAGGAAAACAAAGTGGAGGGGATTTCATGAAAATCAAAGGGAACCAGGAGCAGTGGCACCACCTGTAATCCCAGTGGCTCAGGATGCTGAGGCAGGAGGATCACAAGTTCAAAGCCAGCCTTATCAATTTAGTGAGGCCCTAAGTAACTAGCAAGACCCTGTCTCTAAATAAAATATAAAAAAGGGCTGGGGATGTGGCTCAGTGGTTAAGTGACCCTGGGTTCAACTCCTTTTACAAAAAATAAATAAATAATTATATATATATATGGGTTTTTTCTTCTCTATGAGAGGAAAGGGATCAGGGATCAGGGGGAGAAAAGAGGGAAGTGAAAAGGGAAATACTGTGGAATGACATTCGTCAAATTATATTGTTATATTGTGTACATAGATGAATATATAACAACAAATCCCACCATTATGTGCAACCAAAATGCACCAATAAAAAATGCAGAAAAAATAGAAATGGTACTGAGAAAACTGGACATCCAAATACAGAAGAAAGAAAACTTAGACCCCTATCTCTCACCACACACAAAAATCAACTTAAAATGGATCAAAGAATTAAACACATGACCCAAAACTGTGAAATTACTAGAAGAAAACATAGAGGAGATACTTCAGAACATTGGTCTGGGCAAAGATTGTTTTGGGGGGCTATGACTCCAAAAGTACAGGCAACAAAAGCAAAAATTGACAAATGAGATTGCATCAAACTAAAAAGTTTCTGCACAGCAAAAAATACAATCAATAGAGTGAAAAGACAACAGAATGGGAGAAAATGTTTGCAAACTATTCATCCAACAAAGAGTTAATATCCAGAATATGCAAGGTACTTAAAGAGCTCAAAAGCAAGAAAGCAAATGACCTGATTTTAAAAATGGACAAATGACTCAGCCATTTGTCAAAAGAGGAAATATCTATGGCTAATAAGTATATGAAAAAATGCTCAATATTACTAATTACCAGGGAAATGAAAATGAAAACAACAGTGAAATATCATCTCACTCCAATTAAAATTATCAAAAAGACAAATAAATAAATAACAAATGCTGGCAAGGATATGGATAAAGGGGACCTTTCTGGGGCTTTTGTTTGGTTTGGTTTGGTTTGGTTTGGTTTGGTACTGAGAATTGAACCTAAGGATACTTAACCATTAAGCCTCATCTCCAGCCCCTTTTATGTTTTATTTTGACACAGGGCCTGGCTAAATTGCTGAGCCTGGCTTTGAATTTGTGATCCTCTAGCTTCAGCCTTCGGAGCTGCTGGGATTACAGAAGTACGCCACCATGCCAGGCTAAAGGGAACTCAATACATTGTTGGTGAGAGTGCAAATTAACACAATCATGATGGAAAACAGTACGGAGCTTCCCTAAAAGCATTAAAAACAAACTACCATATGGTTCAGCAATCTCACTCACTGCTACTTATATATCCAAAGGAACTGAAGTCAGTAAGTTTGATAAGTCTATTTGCAGCACTATTCACAATAGCAAATGCATGGAATCAGTCTACATGTCCATCGACAGATAAAAAGATAAAGAAAATACAGTATATATACACAACAGAATATCATTCTGCCAAAAAAATAAAATTCTATCATTTGTAGTATCATGGATGAAATTTTTTTTTTTTTTTTTGAAACGGGAATTGAACTCAGGAGCACTCGGCCATTGAACCACATCCCCAGCCCTATTTTGTATTTTATTTAGAGACAGGGTCTCACTGAGTTGCTCAGGGTCTCGCTAAGTTGCTGAGGCTGGCTTTGAACTCGAGATCCTCCTCCCTCAGGCTCCTGAGTCACTTGGATTACAGGCGTGCGCCACCACGCCCAGCCTCATGGATGAAATTTGAGGTCATTATATTAAATGAAACAATTTAGACGGAAAGACAAATATCTATACTTACATGTGGACTAAACTAAAAAGTTTATTTTGTAGAATTAGAAAATAGAATAATGGTCACCAGAGCCTGGGAAGGGTTTGGTATGAGCTGCAGTTGGAAAGGAGGAGACTTGTCCAATATTCTGTAGCACAGCAGACAACTATGATTGACAACAATTAAATATTTCAAAATAACTAGAAAATGCTGAATGTTCTCAACACAGAGGAATGATGTATGTCTCAGGTGACAGGCCAATTAGCCTGATCTGATCATTGCACACTATATATATAGGTATTAAAATGTTACACAGTACCCCAAATGTCAATTAAAAATTAAAATACACACAAAAAAAATACATATTTAAAAAATATAAAAATCTGCATGCCTATCTGTTTTGTCACAATCCCATTATCTTGCCAGAATATTAGCTCCTGAAGCACTGTGTCTTTGTCAGGCTCTTTTATAATAGTCTCTCAAAGGTCTTTCTAGAGCTTAGGTCTCTGGCTGGTACATCAAAAAGGGTCTGTTGACCGACTAGTTGGTCTGGCCCATTTCATTGGATCATGTTACCTGTTACAAAGATAGACAACCAATTGCAGCTGCTACAGGAGCCTTCTGGCTTTTTTCTTCCCCACGAAAATGTAGGAGCTGGGCACAGTGGCCCACGCCTATAATCCCAGCACTTGGGAGGCTGAGGCAGGAGGATCACGAAATAAAGCCAGCCTCAGCAACTTAGCGAGGCCCTAAGCAACTCAGTGAGATCCTGTCTCTAAATAAAATACAAAATAGGGCTGGGGATGTGGCTCAGTGGTGGAGTGTCCTTGGGTTCAATTCCTAGTACCAAAAAAAATAAAGAAAAAGAAAAAAGAAAATGTAGGAAGCTTAATTGTAAAATTTAACGTATTAAAGAATTTCCTGAGCTGGGATTACAGATCATGGCAAAGTACATGCTTACCCTACACAGGACTTTGAGTTCAATCTTCAAGACCAAAAACATGAAAAAGAATTTCCTCTTTCTCTGGCACCTGTCATTCAACATCCTCATAAAATAACTATACCCATCTTTTCTTTGAATTTTGGAAGGCTGTTTGTCTTACAAATTGTCATCTGAATAGGCCCAACACCTCTTCATTGGCCACTTCACATTCAGAAATGTTACAGTCACACACCCCTCTTCAGTGACAGTCACTTCCACTTCTCCAAACTGTTCCTATTTGGTGCTCAAAGTAACCTTCACAACAGTCACTCTCCTGTTATCGCCACATCATTCTCACAGGTGACACTGGCATCCCACCTAGTAAAATTTCATCAAATCTTTTTGCTTTGCACATAACAAGACTGCGAGTGGTTACATTTGCCAATCTCTGTGCCTACGTTGCAATTTATATTGAGAAATTATAAATTTGAAAAGTAGCATCCGTGTATCTATCACACTGGGCACTCTAGAGAGAGTTCCCTCAATGATATACATTTTGTTTTGCTCTCCTGTTATCCATCTATAAATGCTCATCACTCTCCAATTCCTCCATTCTTATAGAAGGATGTAGCGTCTTCAAATGCAGTGCTATAGACCTCCATGCACACGTACACGCACTCATAATACCACAGAGCTGCTTCTTTTGAACCACATAACGTTTTTGTTTGCTTGTTTGTATTTTGGTAAAAGGGAATGAATCCAGGGGGCTTAACCACTGAGCCACATCCCCACCCCTATTTTAGATTCTTATTATTTTTACATAAGCTCTCCCTGAGTTACTTAGGGCCTCTCTAAGTTGCTGAAGCTACCTTTGAACTTGAGATCCTCCTGCCTCAAATTCCTGAGCCAGGGATTATAGGTGTTTGCCACTACACTTGGCCAAAGTACTATTTTAAGAACTGTGAAAGCCAGGTACAGTGGCACACACTTTTAATCACAGTTACTTGGGAGGCTAAGGCAGGAGGATCACAAGCTCAAGGACAGCCTGGGCAACTGACTGAGATCCTGTCTCAAAATTAAAAATTTAAAATATGTAACTCATTGGTAGAGTGCTTGCCTAGCATGTTGGAGGACCTGGGATCAATCCCCAGCAATGAAAAAATACATATACTTGAGATTGGTTATGTGTTGATGATTATAGAAGCTATATGATGAATGTAAGGGGCTTTTTTATACTCCTCTCTACTGTGGATATATTTGGAAATTTCAGTATATATTTAGTCATCAAATAAATGGAATAAATATTGTATAACATATTGAATATTATGCTATACAATTCAGAGATGATTAAGACATAATGTCTGTCTATGGTTACCAAATAAAATACAGGAGGCCTGCCCATTAGATTTGAATTTCAGAGAAACAAGTAATATGTTTTTAGTTTAAGTATAGTCCATGCAGTATTCAAGATTTTTATTCTCTCACATTCCTGCAAGTCAAAAGTTCAACATCAGTTTCAGTGGGTTGAAATCAAAGTGTCAATGAGGCTGTGTTCCCTCCAGAGGCTCTAGGGAGAATCTGTTCCTCAGCTCCTCCAACTTCTGGTCACAGACAGCATTCCTTGACTTGCAGTCATAATACTCCAGTCTTCAAGACCAGCATCTTCCAATCTCCATCTGTTCCTCATCTACATTGCCATTCTTCTGTGCCTGGGTCATCTCCCTCTGCCATCTCTTATAAGGACACTTGTTTGTCTCTTGTAAGGTGCATTTTGTAATCCAATATAATCTCCCTATCTCAAGATCTTCAATCACATCTGCAAAGACTCTTTTTCCAACAGGTAACATTTAAGATTTCCAGGAATTAGGGCCTGTTATCTTTAGGGGCCATCATTAAGCCCACTCCAGTACTACGATGATAAACACCTACTAGGGAATACTGGAGAAACAGGGAAAGAGGCTGATCGTTCAACTTGATAAGAGATGCAGGAAGAGACAGATGGTAAGAAAGGCCACCCAAATCAGTGGTGTAGGGGAACTTAAATTGCCAAAGCAATAGTGACAGCAACAACCAGTAAACAGACCAATCTGAACAAACACCAGCTATAAATACACACTTCTGCCTACCAGACAGATCCAGTTGAGCATTGGTCTTCATAACAAATGTGAAGTTAGAGAGATATGCTACAGGAGAGTAAGAGAAAGCAACTGGATAACAAAAAATATTTACACATGATTCCTAAATATACTGCCTGGGGAGGCAAGAAGGCAGTTTGGAAAATCTCCCTTCTTTTTTTCTATGACATCTACAAAATTTCCTGCAAAATTTCCCTAGTGCTTCAATTATTTATCAGTCCAATTTAATAAAAAATTTTACTGAATTAGTTACATAATGACTGTGATGTAATTATTTTTCATAAAAGTAAAATACTTTGTGCAAAAAAATTTTTATAAGATTATATAAAGTAATATTTCCTTTCTCCTCCAACTAATCCCACTTCCCAAAGATAACTATATCAGCAGACATATCTAAGGCCTTATCAAATGTATATATAAATATAAAGTTCAAATAAATGGGAAGGAGCACTTGTTTAGCTATCAGTAGAAAACAGGCTCTTGACCTGTTATGCTGTCAAGAAGCAGCAAGTTATATGTCCTTTCCTGTTGTACTCTTTGGATCCAATCCCACAGGAAATATCTCTAATCCATAAATCATTAATTCCACAGTGGCATCCTAAAAGGAAATTGGAAATGAGAGCAATAATTAAAACATCAACGACTTCCTCCAATCTTTCCATAAACTTTCATTCCCCAAAGTTTCCTTGGTTGTCACACAGGTACCTCAATCTGAAACTACACAAAACTGATCTCATCATCTTCCTCAGAAAACCTGCTATTCTTTTTCTTTTTTTTTCATCTTACCCAATGGCCCAAGCCAGAAACAAAAATCACCCTTTACCCCCACAAAATATTTTTTTAAAGTAACCAAATCCTCCAAAAAAGCACTCAAATATATAAATTTCTGTTCATCCCTGGATTGCTGCAGAAAAATCTCCCAGATTCCTCTTAACCACTCTCCAGGCTGCAGCCAGAGTTATCTTGCCAGAACACAAATTTTATTATGAGACACCCTGTCTTCACTCTCGTTAATGGGTCTCATTGTTCTCAGTATAGAATCCTGAAGAGGGTCTAGCTGAGAGCTCCTGTTCTCTCCCTCTCACCCTCCCTCTTCACAATCTGGCTACAGAATACACTGGCCTTTTTCGTTTTCCTAAATACCCATGCTAGGACTTGGCATGTGCTATTTCTTACAAGAAAGGATTTTCCCTGTCTTTACTTAGTTAACTCCTCTTTGATTCATAGGTCTTTACTTAGATATAAGTTCCTTCAAGAAGCTTCCCTCTAATCCTCTAAGTCTGAAGAAAGAATTTCTTTTCTGTAATATCACAGCATCCTGTCTTTTCTCTGTCATTAATTAGTATTTAGCAATTATAATTACCTCTTCACTATTACTAGACCATAAAATCAGTTAGTTCTTCTACTATTTGGACCCCAGCAGAGAACTGGGAACACAATAAGATCTCAACTAATAATTGTTATGTAAGTATTACTTAATGCAGATCCTCAGCAGCATGATACTATACATTTATGTTCAGAGAGGCAGTTCAATATATGCCTTAGGTATAATGAACAACATGGGAGCATGATTATTTCCTGCATTTTGGTGACTATTCAGGAGTAACTTGCATTTAAGACACATCAATCCTACAAAAAAAGAAAGAAAAAAAGAGCCCATTAGTTCTGCAAGAAGGAAATCAGGTATGTCCTCCTCATTTCAAATTAACACAGAAAACAGAAGCAATAATGTTACTATGGAGATCCAGGAGTATTCCTTTGGTGTCCTGCATGTTTCTGTCATTATCAAGGTCTAATGAATATCCCCAGCTTTGCAGGATCAAAAATTCCTTTTATTTACTCAAAAGTGAAAAGGTAGGGCTGAAGTTGTAGCTCAGTGGCGGAGTGTTTGCCTGGCATGCACAAGACCCTGGGTTCAATCCCCAGCACCATACACAAAAAACAAAACAAAACAGAAGTGAAAAGCCCTCAGAACTGACTTTCTTAATGAAAGTATAAAAAATTATTCGAATGACTATTTCTCAATTCTTCCAAGAATAGTCAATAACTAATGCCATTCTAGATATAAAGAATATTAATTCACTATATACAATGGATGCCTTACAGCTGGCCTTTAGAGATTATTTCATTCCTAGAAACCCAGAGGGACTAACACATATGAAATAAACTCCTGTGAGACACACACACTCACAGACAGCAATTTTAAAAAGAAAATACATGGCATCAAAATTACAGTAAAGCGGGCTGGGGATATAGGTCAGTTGGTAGAGTGCCTGTCTCACAAGCACAAGGCCCTGGGTTCCAATCCCCAGCACCACAAAAAAAAAAAAAAAATTACAGTAAAGCCAGGTGCAATGGCACACACCTGTAATCCTAGCAGCTGGGGAGGATAAGGCAGGAAGATCACAAGTTCAAAGTCAGCCTCAGCAACTCAGCAAGGCCCTAAGCAATTCAGCAAGATCCTGTCTCTAAAAAAATATTAAAAAGTATTGGGCAGTTTGCTCAGTGGTTAAGCACCCCTAGGTTCAATCCCTGGTACGAGAAAAACAAAAACAAAACAAAACTTACAGTAAAGTATCATTACTCACCATAATGTGGCTTGAAAAATATGGGCTTTGGATAAGCCAAAAGGGTTGAATAGATACATTTACTAAAATATACTCAACCTTTAAAAGAAAGGAAATTCTGACACATGCTCTAACATGAATGAACCTTAAGAACACATGCTAAACAAAAGAAGCTAGTCACTGAAAGACAATACTGTATGATTCCACTCATATGAAGTAACTAGAGCGGTGAAATTCACAGAGCTGTAAAGCCCACCAGCAGAGCTGACTGAGGGTGTCGCTCAGCGGTACAGTATTTGCCTGGACTTCCCCAGCACCTGGGTTCATTCCCAGCACCAAGGAAGGAAAAAAGGGAAAGGGCAGAGAGAGGGGGAGGGAGGGAGCAAGGGAGGAAGGAGAAGGATGGTTTCCAAGGACTAGGAGATAGAGATTCATTGTTTAATGAGAACAATTTCAGTCTTGGAAGGTGAAAACCTTTTGGCGATGGAGAGTGACGGCAGTCGCACAGTAATGTGAATGTCACCACCATAAATGGTATCTTTAAAAATGGCTAAAATGGTACATTTTATTTATGCATATTTTATCACAATTTTAAATTTTAATCTAGTTGTTCTTTCTGATCCTGTCCCTGAATGTTAAGATCTAACTTTAGGGTCTGTAGGTCTTGTTCAACATTTGCAGAGAAAAAGATTCACTCACTCTCCCTGAGAACTAGGACTGTAGGAGCAACTAAAGCCATTCTTGATTTGCCTCACCTGAAATGTGGAGCTAGTTGTCATCAAGTCAGGGCTCTGAGTGATATGCCCAAAGATGAGGCTCCTAGGAATTGAATTTGCACTGTTTGCAATGCTGGGCAGAAAGGTGTGGTACCTTTCCTCACCTGTCAACCCGTCATAAGGTCCCTTTATCAAAAGACAGATTTAACAAGAGAAGCCTTACAAATTTATTTAACCAAAGTTTACATGACACAGGAAATGAAGACCCAGGCCAGGCATGGTGGTGCACACCTGTAATCCTAGTGGTTCAGGGACCTGAGTCAGGAGAATTGTGAGTTCAAAGCCAGCCTCAGGAACTGAATGAGGCTCTGAGCAACTTAATGAGACCCTGTCTCAAAATAAAATACAAAAAATGGGCTGGGGATGTGGCTCAGTAGTTAAGCACCCCTGAGTTCAATCCCTGGTACCAAAAATAAATAAAAGAAAGAAATGAAGATCCAAAGACCCAGAGAATTCCCTCTACATTTATGGTTAGGTTTGATGGAGAATGGATAGCTATGAAGAAATATGATTGGACAAATAAATTTTTTTTAAATCTAATGGTAATATCTGAGGGGGAATCCAACAAGTTCTATCTGTTCAGATTCCTCTTGGCCTCCCTATGAAGTGTTCCTTCCCACTAGGAATGGGGCAGGACCCTCCTGAAAGAGTGTCTTCAAGAAAGAAGAGAAAAGAGAGGGTAACCTTTCAATTTTTTATGACTTGGTTTGGGGAAAAGAGATTCTAGTGTCTATGACTTGCATTGGATGAGAAAAAGGGGTAGATGAGAGGAGGGCAGGGAGACAGGCAGGCAGGGAAAGATCAGAGAAGCCTTGCTCCTGAGTCTCTCCAATGCCTTTAAAGTACTCAGCACACCAAAACAACATACCTCGGGGTATCATGTTCTGAGCCCCAACAGCAATTTCAGCTGAGGTGAGGAAAGGGACACAGTGGAGAATGTGACCTCAATTCTTCTCCTTCATTCATTGGAAACTAATGTCCACACATCAGATGACTTCCAGAGCAGCCCAAGGCTCTCTGCCCTATCTCTATTATTATGCAATTTAGTTCCCCCCAAAATACTTTGATCTGTAAGGGGCAGTTACAGTTACTGCCATTGGTGCTTGGCATTCATGACCTCATTTGATTCTCATAACAAACATGTTATTATCATCATTTCATAGATGGCCAAACTAAGGCTCTGAGCAATTAGTGTTTGCCAAGTTCATATTGCTTGCAAGTGCTAACAGGAGGATTCAAATCTACTTATTTTCTGACTCTATAGCCCAGGCTCAAACTGTTGTTCAATTTTGTTTCACAGTTGCCTATAGAGTGGATTTCTGTCTTGCCCTCCTCCTTAGAAAGAGTTGTATTACCCTAAAATCAAAAATCTATAGCCAAACTCTCTTGTTGGCAGACAAATGGGACTATTGGCAAGAAGTTTGTTCTTTGATGAAAGCACTTAAGAATCCCATCTAGAATGTGGGTGGGGAATGGGAGAAGAAAGTGCTTCTTACATCTCATTCAGCACTTCTCTTGGCTCAGAGAGGAAACGAGGCACCAATGTGTACAGATTGAAGAAATAAAACTTGATGCCTGAAAATCACTAAGTATAAATTCAGACTTGGATACCATACTTCCTTCCAAGTATACTTAATTATTTTGCTTTTCCAGGAGTACTTGTTTATGGGATTAATTTATTGGCTACGAATAGATAGCAAAACAAGATAACCATATACTTCGCTTCTATTAAGCATGTAATCAATGAAATATCTTCCAACCAATGACCTAATTCTTTTTACAAACAACAAGGAGAATTATCTATCAAAATAGTGTATTAAATCTGCCAAATTAGCCGGGCGCGGTGGCGTACACCTGTAATCCCAGCAACTCGGGAGGCTGAGGCAGGAGGATCTAGAGTTCAAAGCCAGCCTCAGAACTTAGCGAGGCCCTGAGCAACTCAGTGAAACCCTGTCTCTAAATAAAATACAAAATAGGGCTGGGGAATCTGACTCAGTGGCCAAGTGCACGTGAGTTCAATCCCTGGTTCAAAAAAAAAAAAAAAATTATTTTGGGGAGGTGTTTTAGTCAGCTTTTTCACTGCTGTGACTGAAAGACCTGACCAGATCAACTGTAGAGGAGGAAAGGTTTGCTTAAGGGCTCATGGTTTCAGAAGTCTCAATCCATAGGCAGCAGGCTCCATTCCTCAGGGCTCAAGGTGAGGCAGGACATAATGGCAGAAGATTGTGACAGAGGAAAACAGCTCACATGACAATTAGGAAGCAGAGAGAGAGAGACTCTACTTTCCAGATACAAAATATATACTCCAGCTGGGCATGGTGGCGCACACCTGTAATCCAAGCGACTTGGGAGGCTGAGTCAGGAGGATCGGGAGTTCAAAGCCAGCCTCAGCAACTTAGCAAGGCCCTTAGCAACTCAGTGAGACCCTGTCTCTAAATAAAATACAAAATAGGGCTGGGGATGTGGCTCAGTGGCCGAGTGTCCCTGAGTTCAATCCCTGGTTCCAAAAAAAAAAAAAAACCAAAAAAAAATATATATATATATACTCCATAGCCACACCCCCAATTAACCACTTCCTCCAGACACACTGCACCTACCTCCAGTTACCACTCAGTTAATCTCATCGGGCATTAATTCATTGACTTGGTTAAGGTTGTAGCCCAATCATTTCTCCTCCAAACCTTCTTGCATTTTCTCACACGTGAGCTTTTGAGGGATACCACATCTAAACCATAATAGGTGTTACTGGAGACTAACCCTAGGGGTACTTTACTCCTGGGCTACATCCTAGTCTTTCTTATTTATTTATTTAGAGACAGGGTCTCACTAAGTTGCCCAGGCTGGCCTCAAACTAGAGAACCTCCTGCCTGAGCCTCCAGAGTAGCTGGATTACAGGCATATACCACACAAGGCCCTTCAAGTTCTTAACATTATAAATTGAAGTTATCCTTAAAGTAAACCACATTCTTATGCTTTTATTCTAAAATTTTGGATCAAAAGGAATTGTGAGCTCCTATTATTTCAAAAAGAAAAAAGAAATCTAGTTAAGGGGTAACAGATGCAAGGCTTAAAAATAATGTACTTCTTTTCAAAACATTCTATAATAAGCATGTATCAGTTTTACAATAGAACAACAATAAAAGAAATAGAAAACTATGCAAATTAAATTCACATCCTTCTTTATATCAGGACAAAACTTTTCTATTTATCTACTTCATTTGGCTCCACATTTTTCTGTTTCTAATAGTAGCAAATCAAGCAGGAAAGTTGGAATGTTATAGAGAGTGTAGCATCTCTATTTCTTACACATATCAGACCAAATTAGTTTCAACTTAGTTACACATATTAGACCAAATTAGTGTCTAATACATACCTTGTAACACACAAACACTTTTTTCTGCTGTACTTAGCAGAAAGTATTAATTTATTTTTGTGTGTGTGGC
>JAJEJO010002202.1:19097-57926 GCA_020662805.1 Glaucomys volans
AATTTGTATAGCATTTTTGGAAGTATAGCCATTTTGACAATATTAATTCTGCCTATCCAAGAACATGGGAGATCTTTCCATCTTCTCAGATGCTCTTTAACTTCTTTCTTTAGTGTTCTGTAGTTCTCAGTGTAGAGGTCTTTCACATCTTTTGTTAGATTGATTCCCAAGTATTTTATTTTTTTTGAGGTTAATGTGAATGGGGTACTTTTCCTAATTTCTCTCTCAGAGGATGCATCACTTACGAATAAAAATGCATTAGATTTATGAGCATTAATTTTATATCCTGCTACTTTGCTGAATTCATTAATGAGATCCAGAAGTTTTCTGGTGGAATTCTTAGGATCTTCTAGATAGAGAATCATGTCACCAGCAAATAGGGATAGTTTGATCTCTTCTTTTCCTATTCGTATTCCTCTAATTTCTTTGGTCTGTCTAATTGCTCTGGCTAGAGTTTCAAGAACGATGTTGAATAGTAGTGGTGAAAGAGGGCATCCCTGTCTTGTTCCAGTTCTCAAAGGGAATGCTTTCAATTTTTCTCCATTTAGAATGATATTAGCTGTAGGCTTGGCATAAATAGCCTTTACAATGTTAAGGAATGTCCCCACTATCCCTATTTTTTCTAGTGTTTTGAGCATGAAGGGATGCTGTATTTAAAATTGAATTGACTGTTTTGTTTTTGGTTGTCAGTTTTCCTTATACATTGTTTATAATTACTTCCTATCAAATATATGATTTGCAAAGATTTTCTCCCAATGCATGGGTTGTCTTTTCATTCTGTTGATCTGTTGATAGTGTTCTTTTTGATGGGGGTACTGGGGATTGAGCTGAAGGGCACTCGACTACTGAACCACATATTCAGCCCTATTTTGTATTTTATTTAGAGACAGGGTCTCACTGAGTTGCTTAGCACCTTGCTTTTGCTGAGCCTGTCTTTAAACTCGTGATCCTCCTGCCTCAGCCTCCAGAGTCGCTGGGATTTCAGGCATGCACCACCATGCCCGCTTGATAGTGTTCTTTGATGTGCAAAATTTTTAACATTTTTTTTTTTTGTAGTACAGGGGATAGAACCCAGGGCCACTCTACCACTGAGCTACACCTCCAGTTCTTTTTATTTTTTAATTTTGATCCTAAGTTGCTGAAGCTGGCCTTGAATTTACGATTTTCCTGGTTCAGCCTCCTGAGTCACTGGGATTATAGATGTGAGCCACTGTATCTGGCTAAAGGTTTTAAATTTTAATGTAATTAAATTGATCATTTTTTTCTCTTATTTTATTTTTGTTTGTTGTTTGTTTGTTTTTGACAATAGGATTGAATCCAGATACACTTAACCACTGAGCCACATCCCCAGTCCTATTTTATTTTATATTTTATTTTATTTTATTTTTTATTTTGAGACAGGGTCTTGCTAAGTTGCTCAGGGCCTAAGTTGCTGAGACTGGCTTTGAACTTGAGATCCTCCTGCCTCAGCCTCCTGAGCTGCTGAGATTACAGATGTGTGCACCATTCCTGGCTTGTTTCTTATATTTTGGTGGCCCTTTAAAATTTTTTAAAACTCCTACTTAGCCTGTTCCTCTATTAAGCTTCTTGGACACCAATGAACACTTCACCCTTATAATCTGGCTTATTTCTAAGTTGTCTGAGGGCAGTGACTTGCAATCTCCCCTTCAATGTAAGTCCTGTGTTATAACCCCCTTGAAAATGGTTCACTTAATAAATCTTAAGTTTATAGAGTGTTAGCAAATGTCATTTGTGCAATTAATAATTGACAATGGAGATATGAATGAATGAATGAATGAAGAGTGAGTCCAGTGACACACAGGGAGCTCAGTGACACCTAGGCAGGTTTTTGTATACCCCAGGCCAACCATGATTCTGAACTCCTCAGATAAACCAGTGTATGTAAGGTTCTGGGCATCCTCTGGTAGGCCCAGACAAACTGCTATTGGACTGTTCTCTCCAGTATATAATGAAATTATTTTTCATTTAGCTATAGCAAAATACCTGAAATTGGGTAATTCATAGCAAAAAAACCAGGATTTTTTGGCCCATAGTTCTGGAAGTCTAAAGGCATGGTACTGACATCTGTTTGGCTTCTGGCGAGAGCAACTTGCTGCTTCAAACATGGTGCAAAAGCAGATGTCAGTGGGCACCTGTGAATAAAATCACATGGCAAAAGAGGAAGCAAGAAAGAGAGTTGAGGAAGCCAAACTTGCTTTATAATAAACCACTTTTGTGGTAACTAATTCAGTCCCACTGGAGTAAGAACTTATTCTGGGACAAAGGCACTTATACTAGTCATTGCTGTGACAAAATCCCTGAGAAAAGCAACTTAAGGGAGCAAGGATGTATTTTGGCTCACGGTTTCAGAGGTTTCAGTTCTTGTTCTGCTGGCTCCATTGTTTTTGGACCTGTGGTGAAGCAGATCATCATGCTAGAAGGGCATGACAGAGAAAAGCTTCTCATCTCTTACTAGTGAGAAAGACAGAGAGAAGGAAGATGGGAGAAGAGGATGGGGACAAGATATAAGTTCTAAGAGCATGCCTCCGAAGACCCACTTCTTTCAACTTTGTCTTACTTCCTACATTTCCATTACCTTCCAATAGTCCATTCAGACATAAATCCATCAATTGATTAATCCATTGGTGAGGTCCAAACCCTCATAAACAAATCACTTCCCCAAAACCCCACCTCTGAACACTCCTGCATTGGGACCAACCCTTCAACACATGTCTTTGAGAGATATTTCAGATCCAAACTAAAACAGCATTAATCCCTCTTAATGACCTAATCACCTCTTAAATGTCCCATGGCCTCTGAACACTGTTATATTGGGGACCAAATTTCCAATGTGGAGCTGGGGATATAGCTCAGTCAACATGAATTTTGAGGGTACAAACAACATCCACACCATAGCAGAAGATAACCATTACAGATGGCAGGGCTCTGAGTTACAGCCTAAGAACTACTTAATGTGGCAGGGCGTGGTGGCGCACGCCTGTAATCCAAGCGACTTGGGAGGCTGAGACAGGAGGATCGCAAGTTCAAAGCCAGCCTCAGCAACTTAGGGAGGCCCTAAGCAACTCAGTGAGACCCTGTCTCTAAATAAAATACAAAATAAGGCTGGGGATGTGGCTCAGTGGCCGAGTGTCCCTGAGTTCAATCCCTGGTTCAAAAAAAAAAAAAAAAAAAAAAGAACTACTTAACGTGAAAACAGACAGGAAAGTGGCGCTTGGTGGTATTTTTTGGTGGTATTTTTTGTTTTTGTTTTTGTGTGTTTGTTTGTTTTTTGTTTTGGTACTGGGGATTGAACCCAGAGGCACTTTACAAATGAACTGCATTCCCAGTCCCTTTTGCTTTTTTATTTGAGACAGGGTCTCACTAAGTTGCTTAGCTAGGTTTCAGAGGTTGGCTTGAACTTGAGATCTAGTCTCTGGGATAATAGGCATGTACCACAGCACCCACTGGCTCTTGGGCCTTTAAAAAATTTCTTCTGCATCTGAGAAGAGGAAGTCAAATTGGTACTGCTTATAATGGTTCATAAAAGTTCACTTTAGTGCATATGTTGGACTTATTTTCTCAGCTAGGCAGAGCACTTGTATTCCCAGGTGTTCCTGAATTTAAGCAACAGATGTATTCAGAAAATTAACTATATAACCAATTGTCTTATAATTTTTCAGCACCTGGTAATAATGATAATAGTATCTAAAATGTAAGAGGTTATAACAAGTTTATTCACACACCATGCTAGCCACTTTTGAGGCATTATTTCTTTTAATTTGCTCCAATATTATGATGTTATTGCTATTTCAATGACAGAGATGAGGAAACTGTGTCCTAAGGAAATTGAATCCCTTGCCATGGGATACATGTTGTAAGTACAAAGCTGGGATTCACCCTCAGAGGTAGCCTCCTCCTAGGATGGAATCCTTATTCAGCATGCTGCCTGCTTAATACTAGAGACATAAAACTGAGGCAGAATGCACTGCTAAAGTATAGTGATGGAGACAGATATAGGAAATTAGGGGGACATAAGTGAGGACTATAAATCTTACGTAGGTGTTTAGATAGTCAGGGAAGTATTCCTGAGAAAGGAGGGTTGAGCTGAGTCTTGGAGGGGAAGGTAGTGCTAGAAAGGTAGAGTGGACGCCCAATTATTCTGCTGGCTGGGCCCCACCTGCTTCTGGAAATATACCCATCCTGTTTCAGGTACCTTCCCACTATGGGATTCCTCTGTTATCTTATAAAGTCCCTGACTCTAGTTGCATGGTCTAGGGGCCTCAGCCATTCATGGACTTTTCCTAGGATTCTTCAAACCAAAATGCAGAATCAACATCTAACCTTATCTAGTGGTAGATGTTGAATAATGATCCCCAGAGCCTGGTGCAGTAATACTTGCCAGTGATCCCAGCTCCTCAGGAGACTGAGGATAGCAAGTTCAAGGCCAGCCCAGTGTGTGGTGAGGGTGCTATGTCATTAACATAGAGAAACACATTTGTGTCTTTCCACAATGTCAGAATTTATGAATAACAGTAAATTCACAGACTACACCACTTTCATCAGCAGCAGTACATTGAATACCTGTGGGTCACCTGGCAACCATAAGCAGGGCAATCACAGGTTCTTTTATTCTAATCTTAATTTCTAATATCTTTTACACTCAATCACACATCACAGTGTACACACAAACACACGCACACATGAACATACACACGGGGTGGGGGAGAAAAAGAGGGAGAGGGAGGGAGGGAAGGAGGGAGAGAGAGAGAGAGAGAAAGGCTAGAAAAAGGTTAAGGCAGCTATAGAGGTTCAGAAGGCTGAACTGAGAACAAAGGCAGAGAGCTGATATGAATGAAAGAGTCACTATAAGTGGTCAGATAATATTAAGAACCAACCAAAGAACTTCTTCTGGGTGCAGAGCTGTCAAAGTGCACGAACTTCTTCTAGACCAAGGTCTAGATGGCAGTTTCACAGTGTCAGTTTTGACTGTGTGGTCATCAATAGCAGGAGAAATTGCACTCTGCTAAAGCCTAGGGACAGAGATTTGGAGGTTTGCCACTGTGACAATTTTTCTGGGTAAGCCTGGTAAGGGTGACCATGTGATAGGGTCAGGGTGCTACCGTGTCCAGTCTCAGGGTGCTACTCCTTTTATGGGTCTTGAGTTATGGGTTTGTATCGTTTGGTGGTCTGGTATGTTTGATAAACTCATGGGCCTGGTTTTTCTGATATGAGTTTGATATACTGTGTATCCATATGCTGCTGATTAATTTGATAAGTTCACAGGTGGTCATTCTTATTAACATGAGTATCAGATTATGTTTTATGGACATGCCAGGAGAATGGTGGTTGTTTACTTATACAAACAAGGTGTAGAGGCATTCCACCTCAGCACTTAAGCTCAAAATGGAGTAGCTTATGACAAATTACTGCTTTATAAAATGGAGTAATAAAGGTTTAGGCACAGCCTGAAAATTGCTGTTCATAGAACATATGAACAAAGAACTCAGAGCAGAGCACAGTCTGCTCTTTACATGGGGCAACTTAGACCCTGTCTTGAAATAAAATAAAAAGGGCTGTGAGTAGAACTCAGAGGTAGAATGCTCCTGGGTTCCATCCCCAGGATGGCAAGTGGGAGAGAGGCTATTGGCAGCTGGGTTTTCTGACATGTGGAGGAGTGGTCCTGAGTGAGAAAGAGTAAGACCAATACACTGAAAGAACAGGCTACCTGATAGTACCCCGACTTCTGGCTCAGTTGTTTAATCACTTCTTGAATAAGCTAGATCAATTTGTATTCTTCTAACAAGGTCTCCTTTTGTCTCAGGGGCTCCAGTTGGGTTTCCATCACTTTCCACCATAAAAGTCCTAACATACTTACTAATTGGGACTGAATGGGTGACTCCAGAACAACAAATGGCCTAAACAGAATATCAAAGGCAAGTAGAGCAAGAGGTGAATGTAGGAAGATACAAGTAGCTTGATATTTGCCAGAGTATAAACATCAAGACAAGAAGTAGCAAGAGATAAAGCTAAATAAAGTAGGAAAATATTTAATCATAGGAGTCTGGGCATATCCTGTATGGAAATTTAGACACAATCCTTTATATATTCTGCTCATACTGTTTTAAATAACCATTAGGCAGAAGTTCTCCAAACTGATCTATAATTAATAGATTTTTTTTAAAACTCAGGACTCATTGGCACGCTTCAATTGTACTTGAACTGTTTGAAATAGTCTGCTAAATCTGTGGGGTGTGCATAGGTTTATTTTTTGTTTTTGTTTACTATGGAAAAGGTCTGTAACTTTCATCAGCGATTCAAGGAGACCCTGAGCCAAAATATGTTATGAACTGCTTTCTACATAACAGGCATTTTCAGGTACCACGGGTTTCCAAATGCACATGCAAATCTCATCCCCGGCTCCCCGCCGCCCCGCACCTTCCTCATACTCTTTCAAACTCTTCAACACAGGAAATAATCAGTAACTGTTCGATTGCACACTGTCTTCAGTAGTGATTCTCTTTGGGAATCATCTTTGTGGAGAGATGGTGAAGACCTGGCTATTTATATAGGTTTTAACTTGGAAAATTGGATATAATTTCCATCCTATTCTTGGCTTGGGCAGCCAGACCAGACCTGCAGTTCTCCGAAGTCACACGCCAGGCACCGCCTTGTCCCAAGGTAGCTCCAAGCATCCTTGCTCTTCGACCTACTGCTAGAGGGACTACAAGTCCCGGAATGCGTCGCGCTCAGGACCCGGGCGCGGGGCGGGCGGATTCCGCACTGATGTCACCCTCCTGGGGCGGGCTGAGGGGGAGGGCGGGGCCGAGGGGCGGGCCGGGAGGCGGCGGAGAGCGCTGGTGCTGATGCAGGATGGCTGAGCGCGCAGGAGCCCGGGAGGTCTGAGCCGGGCGAGGCTCGCTCCCTGCGCATCGCCTTGTCCGCCCTCCGCGTGGTCGCGGGCAGGTGGGCCGGGGGCGCAGGGCAGCGGCAGGGCAGGGCCAGGGCAGGAGGTCTGCAGCCAGCGGGGAGAGAAGCTGATAGGTTGTCCACCTTCCCCGTCTCCGAGCGACCCGAGCTCCCCAGCTGGCCGAGTTCGCGATGACCTGCTGAGGAAGCGTCCTGGGAGGCTGCTGAAGGCGGCCTAGCTGCGGGCGGTGCGGTTCGTGGCCTCCTCGCTTGTGGTGCCCAGCCCCGGCCCCCCCACCCATCCCCGCGCCCCCTCCCTGCCGCCGGCCGAGATGGCGGATCCAGCCGAATGCAGCATCAAAGTGATGTGCCGGTTCCGGCCCCTCAACGAGGCGGAGATCCTCCGGGGGGACAAATTCATCCCCAAATTCAAAGGCGATGAGACAGTGGTGATCGGGGTAAGTGGCCGGGGCGTCTGGCCTCCCCTTCTTTGCGCCGCAGCCCGGAGCCCAGACGCCCTAAGAGTGGAGATATTCGGGCCGCCCCTTCGGACATTCCCGCGGGGCTGCCCTCCCGGGTGGACACGACCGGAGACTTCTCTCGCCCCACCCTATGCTCCCTTCTCTGGCGGGTGGAGGGGCGACTGGGGACAGCGGGGCGGGCCCTGAGTGGTGGGGGTGGGGGTGGGGGGCGAGGAAGGGCTCGATCCGCCATTGTTCGCGGGGTGGGGGCCCGGGTGGGCCTATTGTTCCCCACACTTGCCACCGCGTGGGTAATGTGTTCGGATTGCCCTCTAACCCGGTGTCCAGGCCCTCCTTAAAAGTACAAGCTGTGCACCCACAAATGCTTCCAGGCATCAGTTCGATTTAGCGAACATTTTGTTTCTTTGCACGACCTTAGCATAAAAGAAATAATAATTAAAAAAGACAGAAAGAAAGAAAAAGGAAAAATCCTAGCCTTGGTTTACTCGGAGCTCCCGCAGTCTTGTAGTCGCGGCTCCCCGCGATGTTTCACCTTGCTCGGCTTGCTGAAGGTGGAGGGTGGAGAGGGACACTGGTGGTCTTGTTGTCCTCGGGAGGCCTGGAGTGCCTCCTGCTTTCTGTCACTCCAGGCTGCCCTGGATGTGTGCCTTCCCTGCAGGGACGATCCCCCCTCCCCCCCACACACACCTGGTGTCTGCACACCCTCTGATGTGCATCGCGCTGGGTGGAGAGGAATCCGTGCCCACATTTGTGCGGCGAGGGAGTCCAGAGCGCAGCCAAAAAGCCCTTATGTGCCAAAAGAAGAAGTTACTGTGTGTTGCTAGGGTCCCCTCCCTCTTGATCACCTTTTCTCCCTGATTTCCCCTCCCCCAACTCGGCTCCCTCTTTGCAGCCTGGGCTGCTGGTGGTGGTGGGGAATACCAGTGATTTTTAGTTCTTAAAGGAATATGTCAAATGAAATAAACCTGCCCCGCCTCCTGTCCCCTTCCCGTTTGTCTATCCCTAGTGTGTGGCGGAAGGTGCCCCTTTGTATGCAAGCCGCGTGGGGAGGGACCGAGTGAATGCTAGCCTCTGGGTCCCTGCTGACACGTTCCTGGCAGCCCGCTCCAGGCTGCTGATGCAGCCTTCCCGTCCCTAGCATTGATTAAGTGATGTCATCCCGATCACTGAGCATGCTCCAACCCCCTCCCCCTCCTTTCCCCCCAAGTGACTGGTGTATTTAGGTCAAGTGATTGACAGGTGACAATTTTCTGAGGGTATCTTCGGAAGAACTCTTGGCCTTTCTCAATCGCCAGGCCTACTTTTACCGGTCCAGACTGTACCTAGAATCTTTGGCAAGGTTGTCTGCTGGCAGTCCTGCTAAAGGCCCGGGACTAGCAGGTGCTGGGTTGTACCAATAGATGAGTGCTCTCCACGACAGGGGAACCCAGGCAAGACTCTGGCCTCGAGGTTTTAACCTCTACCTAGCCTAAGAGCTCAATTCCCCCTTGACCACTCTTTCCCTCCTCATTTTCAAGTTATCTGGAAATCCTGACCTCCAAATTCTTTGTGGATGGGCATTTATTCTTAGATCTGACCTATGAGGACCAGGAAAAAAGGGCTTTCTCTTTGCTGTAAACTTGTAGAAAAGATGTATTTGCTACCGGTATTGACAGAAGGAAATTCTACAGTTAATGGCATATATGAGTTGGTGATATAGTTAGAGCTTTCAACCAGGATCTGCCCAGTCTGATCTGCTATTTCACATAGAGTGGGAGTTGCTGGGGACGCCCAGTTCCTGCCCCTTGCCTTGTAACAACAACAACAACAAAAATTTAAAACAAAATATGCATGCTCTGGTGACCCTGTCTCCTCCCCATCAGAGGTTTTAAAGAACCTGAAGTTCTTCTCACCATCTTCTCTATTGCCGCTTCTTCCCCTCCCTCTTTCACCTTCCCCCTCACTTCCCCATTCCTCTTTTACTAGGACCACAAAGTAGAGTAATATATCATCTTTGATCTGTGTGCAGAAATGGTTAATTTTAGTGTTATCTTTCTTTAATACTATGTCATTGAGTTTGTATTTGTTCCCTATCTAAATATATATGCTATTGACTAAATAAATAAAAACAAACACATAAATACAAAATATAAACAAAAATTGCTGAAGCAAATACACTTGTTGCTCTTCAATTGGAAAGTGAGTATTGTTCATCCTAGTATAATACTTTAATAAAGTGGACAGTTTTCTTTTTTTAAAGGAAAACTTGTTGAAATAAAGCCTTCACTTTTTGGGTGGTGGCGTTGGTGGTGGGTACGGAACCCAGGCCTTTGTGCTTAAGCAAGTGTTCTACCATTAAACTACATCCCAGTCCCAGAAATAAAGCATTTGTATAGAAAAATGTTATCACTAAGTGTGCAACTTGGTGACTTTTTACAAAGTAAATGCTCCCTATAACCACTTTACAGACCAAGAAACAGATATTTCAGGACCCTAATTCCTTCCAGTCCCTAATTTCCCTTGCCCTAGGGTAACCACTATTCGGACTTATGATTAGTTTTGCTTGTTTTTTTAAACTTTACATACATAAAACCATATAGTATGTTCTCTTTTATGTTTCTTGTGACCAGCATTATACTTATCAAATTCATCCTCATTCTGTAGTATTCCATGATTCAAACATATCTATTTATTCATCCATTAATTATTGATAGATAATTGTATAGTTTCCACTTTGGGGGTAGTCTGGATAGTGCTGCTATGTTCTTGTACACTTTTTTTTTTTTTTGGTGAGTTAGAGTACAGAAGATTGCCAGATGCTAAGGTGTGTTGAGACTTGGATTGGCTTGTGCTAGAAACTTTCCTGTTCCTAATTAATAACATGGATCTAAAGACAGTTCTGGAAGCTTGTATTCTGCTTTATACTCCAGGTAAATAAACTCTTAAGTTGGTTCAATTAGAACCTGCCCCAGGAGAGTGTGATCTGCCAGGGATCACACTGTGTGGGGATCACCAAAGAGCTCAGAAATCAAGATATGTAGCCATTTTTACTCTCAGTAGAGACCAGTTAAGAATGAATTTTGGTGAAGTTAGCTATTTATTCAGAATCACAGAAATTCTTTGTTTTTGAAACTGAGTTCACTTTTTTTCTTTAAAGTCCTGTTCAATTCTTATGGAGGTGTATGCCAAGGGAGAAATTTGTAGGTGGAGTTTCTAGATTTCTCTTTTAAGAAAATGGCCTATCTTGGAGGAGTCACCTCCACTATTCCTATACAAAAGCTTTTATTCCCTGACCTTCCCAGCTACAATCTCACCCACTTTTAACTCCTGAAGCATTTGTTTTGTATATGATCTCATAGTTTTTTCCTTTAGATTATTGTTTTGATCATATGTCTAGTGCCATCGTAAGCCATGTGTGGAGATAAGGATCATTCATATTGTGCTTCTTTGTACTTCTCAGGGCCTTGTCCATTGAAGGCACTTAAATATTTATTGATCTGATAAATTGATTGATTCTGGAAATCTTCACTTCTACATACTTAAGTATTTTATGGACTTTTATTGATTGTAGACTGTGGGGAGTAGTTAAAAAAACAGTTTTAAAGAGAAGTGCCGTTCTTCTGAGTAGGTCTGATAAAATAACATTGTACTAAAAATTCTATAAGAAAATTGGGAAAGAACTGCATTCAGCTTTGTTATAAATTAGGAGAGTTAATGGTGCTGACAGTGAGCTAGAATTGGAGGGTAGGGTGGGCTAGTGATTAGGAAAGGAGCGCCTTCTGTAACACATTGATTCTTTAGAGAGAAGTATTAGGTTTATAGCATTCCTCAGAGTAGTCCTCTATTAGCTGCTAAAAGTCCTGGCGAGTCATCCATTACTTTGGGCTTTGCCTAGTGGTTTTAAAGTGACTGTGTTGATGGAAGATCTCTGACTTGATGAGTTCCCAGTAGTTCTCTGAAGTAGTCTTTCTCATTTCAGTTTTTTCTTTTTGGGTTTTTCTCTTGTTTACAGTCCTAAGAATGCAAGTCTTGCTAATGTCCAGCACTTCCTTCTGAGACAATGTAAGATCTGGCCTGTTTGAGAGCTACAACAAAATGTTAGCCACTGTGCTGGACAGTGGTAAGGACAGTGGCCTTGGTCACAGGAAACTTAGATTAGTTCTCAGCAGAGGATGGACAGGGAAGGGAGGGGCTGGGACAGAGACCAAAAGTCTGATTAGCATTTTGGAGATTAAGGACTGAAAAAGTAAAGAAATATGGCTATATCCTAGAATTTTTCTTTTTGGTCCACAGTTATTACTGGTCTTTCAAAGTAAGAACATTAAATTTTAAAATGTGTATAGTAATATCATTTTTTTAGAGGACAGCTCTATGCACAGGGCTTGGCATCTCTTCTGTAGTAGTGCTTTGTCATTGCTCTGACAAATTATCATACCATTAGGGGCTTAAAATAACAAAATTTGGGCCAGGGATATAGCTCAGTTGGCAGAGTGCCTGCCTCGCAAGCACAAGGCCCTGGGTTCAATCCCCAGCACTGCAAAACAAAACAAAACCCAAACAACAACAACAAAACCCTAAAATTTATTATCTCATAGTCTCTATAGGTCAGAAACTCAGTAGTGCTTCTGACTTCTCTATTTTGCCTTTCAAAAGGTCAAAGTCCAAGTGTTGGCAGGGCTGTGTTCTTTCTGGAGGATCTAAGGAGAATCTAATTATTTGCTCATTCAGGTTGGCAGCAGAATTCACCTCCATGTAGTTGTAGGTCTGAGGTCCCTTTTCCTTGCTGAATATTAGCTAAAGGCTGTTCTTAGCATCCAGAAGCCACCCTCAGGTACTAGCTGCCTGACCCCCTTCCTCCATCTTTAAAGACAGCAACTGTGGGTTGAGTCCTCATTCTCTGAACCTCTACTGTTACTCTGGCTCTTCTGCCTCCCTCTTCCATTTTTGAGGTCCCATGTAATTATATTGAACCCCTTCTCCCAATAATCTGAGACAGTCTTAAGGTCAGCGATGAGCAATCTTAATTGCTTCTGTAATTCCACGTGCAAAGCCCCTTTTACCATGTGCCATTAATATACACACAAATTCTGGGGCCTACATTCTGGGTGTGGATGTCTTGGGGCCATTATTCTGCTCTCTAGACACCATCATAATTGGGATACAAAACAGTTCCATTGATTTGCCCCACACACACGAATAAAGCCTTCATGCTCTCCCAACCTCATATCTGTTCTTTCTCTGTATAATTTTGCCTTTTCCAGATTGTCATAAAATGGATTCACATATTAAGTGTCTTTTTTGGGTTCTTTTGCTTAATGATTCTTTGAGACTTATTTGTGTGTTATTTATTATTTGTTTATTTATTTTTCCATAGTAGTTTTCCACTGTACAGCTATACCATGGTTTATTTGCCCACTCCCCTGTGGAGGGACATTTGAGTTGTTTCCATTGTGGGGTGATTATGAATAAAGCTGCTATAAATCTTTCTGTATAGATTTTGTGAGTATAAAATTTTGTTCCTTTTGGGTAAATGCCCAGAAGTGGGATTGCTGGATCATACGGTAACTATATGTTTAATTCTATGATATTGCCAATCTGTTTTCCAAAGTGGTGGTACCATTTTGCATTCCCATCTAAAAGCGGTAACATTTTAAGCCAAAGTTTTAAATAGTGTAGTCAGTTACTTTGTCATACATTCTAATTTAGTAGTGTCAAGATATATCCATCCTTCATTCCTCTGTGCCCTAAATCTAGAGATGTTTCTATAACCTGAAAATGGATTCGTGGTATACCTACCCTCAAATCCTGGAATGAGTGAACCCAACAGAGTTACTATACTCAGGCACACATCACCGGTGACCATGCAGTATTCACAAGGAGCACACAGTCAGAGGTACCTAAATGAAGGGGAGGATACAGACAGGTGGAAAAGTCAGACAAAAACCCAGAATGGGTCCATTAGTTCGCTGTGGGGCTTATTTCAAGTGCATTTTTCTGGGTCTTGATTTTGTCATATTTATAGTGGAGATAATTATCTACCTCACAGGTTCATCAGGATAAAATAAATGAAGTGGTCAAGCCATGTCTGACAGAGAAATGCTCAATCAAGGTTAATTATCTCCCATGTTTCCTGTTATAATAATTAATTATAAATTATCCTCATTTCCAGAATTAGCTTTGCTCCCCGAATTACAACCCTACTCTGGCTGTCCTCTGGAAATCCTTCTTGCATTCTGAACATTTCTTAGGCTTTATTCATTCTGTTCTCCAGCTTGGAATAAGCCACTTTTTAATTTGTGGCATCGAAGGCAAAGCTTGTTGAGTTATGTTTGGTTATAGACTACGTTAGCTGTTTCTTTTATTTGCAATGAACATGTATAAGATTGTGTTTGTTCCTCACATCAGTGATAAGCTTCTTGGTCAGTAGCTTTTTTTTTTTTTTTTTTTTTTTTAAATGTTTTTTTCTGCTCTACTGTAGTTGTGTAGTTGCTTAGTAAATGAATCTTGATTTACAGTTCTTATTTTCGTTGCCTGGCATCAAGTCTTCATATATGCTAATTTCTGCATTTTTTTTTAAGTAACTTGGGATCTCTGGAGATTTCTCTCAGCCTCCACCTGTGCATATCTCCCATGTCTCCCCAGCGTAATGATAGTTTTATGTTTTCAGTTCTTCTCCCCTATTTAAAATTGGACCCTTCCCCACCTGTGATTTCCCTTTGGTTCTTGTCTCAAATTACTCACCTGTGTCTACTTATTAAAAAAGTAAAAACAAAACAACCTACTCCCTAATGGTGTCTTTTGAATTAAAAAAAAAAAAAAAAAAGCCCCTTAGCAGATCCAATTTCACCTTATTTCTCCCAGGCTTTTTCATAAAGTCCTATTTTATTTTATTTTTTGGCAGAGATAGCTCTCCCCTTGATGCATATCAACTAACTTCCTTTTAGGAGGAATTGAGTTGTGAATTTGTAAATATCACAGACAGCCAGGGAGAAAATAGAGTCCATGCTAGCATCTCCCCAGCACCAAACCTGGGATGAGTCAGATAGCCCAGGATGAACTCAGCCCTGCTGCTTCTTAGCTCTATGAACTAGGGAAAATTCCTAAACCACACTAAGTTCCAGCTTCTGCATCTGTAAAACTGGGATAACAGCAGTCTCTTTCAAGGGTATTGTGATGTTTAAACAGCTGAACTGCACAGAATGCTGAGCACAGTGGCTGGTCTACAGGAGGCATTCAGAAAATATAAGGTCTACCTGTGGCTGTTTCCTCTGCATATTGTCAGACTGACTCATCTTGGGATGGTTCAGACCCTCATTTTCCTGGTACCCCCCCAGAAGATTCTGTGGGGTCTTCTAGGCCTCTGGTACTCTGGGACTCCCTAGCCTCACCCCATGTCTTATCTGTGCTCTGTCCCCCACAAAGATTAGGATGTTCATTGCCTGTTCTTTTCCCCCAGCTGCTCATATCAGGTTACTGTGCCTGGGGTGATGGTCTTCAAAATCCCCCTGCATGGCAGGCATCCATTGCCCATCCATCTCCTCTATCAGTGCCTCCTTGGTGGCTTTTCCTGACCAGTCCTTTTCTCCCACTCTTGTTAGTGGGTAGTCAACCCTTCTCCTGTACTCTCCCAATAATGCATTTCCCTTATTTGGATAAATGTGTCCTTTCCTTCAATTAGGCTGAAAACCCTTTGATGGCAAGTAATTGTGTCCCATTAATTCCATGTCCAAGGTCTGAAACAGTACCTGGAACAGAGTAGCTGCTCAGCACAAGATGTCCTTGGAAAGAAGTGAGAGTGCTGCCCCTCTGGCAACTTGTTTTTTCTACTTTAAGAGTCTTCATGGTTTAGTTGTTACTGTCTTTAAAACAGTGTTTCTTGGGTGGGTTGCGGGGTGTGTGTCCTAATATATTGCAAGCTCAATGGAAAAAAAAAAATTCAGACTAGGCAGAAAACCATGAAGAAGAAAGTAAAAACCACTTGATGTTTCCAACCAGAAAATACCATTGTTAACATTGTACTGTAATACTAGCTCTTTTCTAGTCTTACCACACACACTGTTTTAAAAAGATATGATTTTATAAGATCTGTTCTAAAATTCATTTTACTAAAGGTTTATATTTCAGACAACATTTTTAAAGGTTTCTTATAATTTCATTATATGTCTAAGCAAGACTTTAGTTAACTGTTTCCCACGGAGGGCATTTGGTTTTTCTGTTTTTTTTTTTTTTTCTTTCTGTGATTAACATTAGAGCATCGCACCTCTTGGTACATTTCTGAGTTAGTTTCTTAGAATACATTCCTAGACTTGGAATTGCTGGGTAAAAGGTTATAGACAATCCCAGTTTTGAGAGGGAGCAGCTTAGAGATGGGGAATTGTCCTCTGTTTTCTCGTCACACTTCTCTGCTCACTCCGTGGAATGACTGCCAGTTTGTCTCATAAGACCTCCACTGCTGTGCGAAATTAAATTCGTACCAAGAGTGTGTGCTTCGTCATGCGCTGTTAACCCGTAGATCCAGAACACCGCGATGCCTTCGGACTTTTAATGTAAACCATAGGATTTTGTAGGCTGTCTCCTGTCAGTTTCAATATCCCAAAGGATGTTGTTTCTTGGAGGTGATCAAAAGCTAAATCTCTCTCTTGAGACTGACAGAGATAGAGGTCAAGACTGTAGTCTTAAAGACAGTGTGGATGCACCCTTTCTTCTTCGCGCTGACATTGAACCATCTGGGCAGTGGGGAGCTGAGGGATAAAATAACCCAGTCAGAAAGACCCGAGAGAGAGCTGCCATTTCCCTCTCGCCTTGATTACTAGGTACTCTTTAGAAGCAATATAGAATAACCAAATGCACCCCCATGCTTAGCTTATCAACCAGTGTTAGCTATGATCAGCAAGTGGCCAGTCTTACATTTCCTATACTCGCTTAATCTTTCCCCCAAACATTAGAGTTCGAGGTAGAATCTCATGTATCACATCATTTGTTCCAAAAAACTTCAATATGTGTTTCTGAAAGGTCAGAACTCTATTTTTAACATAACCACAAACATTATCATAAATAAAATATTAACAATAATTCCTTACTGACAAGTACCCATTGCCTCATAAATTTCTTCTTGCAGTTGGTTTGTTCAAATCCGAATGCCAGGTACTATTGATTTCCTGTGAGGAGAAGGAAATGCTCATGCACATTAACCTTGAAACAACAGGAGGCGGCTTTCTCCTGATGGACTCCTCTGATGTATTCGCTGTAGCAGTGGGAACACTCGCAGAGCAATCAGAGCTAATCAGGATTCCCAACGCATCTCCCCAACAGCACCGTGTCCCAGTTATCCTTTTAATCAACTCATGTCAGTGATGCAGGGTCACCTGGAAGGCTATTGAGAGCTTCATGCCTTATGGCTTTTCCTAGCTGCTGCTTCCCCTGGCCTTAGTCAGCTTGCGAAAGTGCTTAGGGAAACAGGCAGATGTATTTCATTTGTCTTCAAACCGCAGGACTCACTCTGATTAGACTGGTACCAGCTACCAATCTAAAAGAATTTGGAGCAATTCTTTTAGCTGTGTCTTAGTGATTTTTGTACTATCTTTTCAGGCAATGAAAGCCTATCTTTTTGGGGGGTTGGGGGTGGGTACCGGGGATTGAACTCAGGAGCACTTGACCAACAAGCCACATCCCCAGCCCTATTTTTGTATTTTATGTAGGGACAGGGTCTCATAGAGTTGCTTAGCCCCTTGCTTTTGTTGAGGCTGGCTTTGAATCCTCGATCCTCCTGTCTCAGCCTCCCAAGCTGCTGGGATTACAGGCGTATGCCATCGCGCCCAGAAATGAAGGCCTATCTTGATGTGAATTGAATATTGCGAAATATTCAGGGCTGAGAGGAAAACATGTATGTGAGAACAGAATTCAGTGCAATAGAATAAGGAAAAAAGTTTGTAGTTCTCCTTATGTTTCTTATTCTTTTCCTCATTGAAAAAAACAAAAATAACCTTCAAAGAGAGGTGGGGTTGGAGAAAAAGTACAAATTAATGCATCCCAGTAATTTATGTTTTAACACTTTGCAGGGTATGGTGTTGAGAGCTGCAGATCAATAATATTATTTTAGAAGCATTATTAAAGATCTTGGTTAGATGGCCCTGGATTGACGAATCTCAGGGACTCTGCCTTTGCCAATTTCTCTCACAATGATCTTTTCCATTTTCAGCTTTTCCTTTTGCCTCCTATGGAAATGCAGAACAGTCTGCTTCAATTCTCTGAGGAGATTGTATCATAGTTTTTCTCAAAAATGACCTGTTTGGCACCCCACTCCTCGGAGATTATTGATTTCCACCTGGGAACCTGGGCAAATAACAGCTCCATCTGACATTAGAAACTTTGGATAATTGTGGAGAAGGGACTTCAGTTTCCTTTTCATAGGTGCCTCCTGCCAAAGAGAGGGTCAAAGCTAGTCTGATTGGTCATTGTTGAAACTTCCCTTGGTCTTGGTTCCTGGTGGGTAGGACCCAGAAGGACATGTCCATGCTTCCTGTGGCTGGCCTCTGTGATCTGCTGACCTCCCCAGAGTCTGGCTTCATGGGCTGGCCTCCAGGGGTTGTTTCACCCCTCCTCTCTGCATGCAGCTGGTGGATTAATTAGGCTGGGTCCATAGACTCAGGCTCATCTGAACTGATCTCAAGTTCAGGACACATTGGGCTGCAGGATGGTGGGATGGCCAGGATCAGAAAGTAGAAAGAGCACCAGAGCCTCCTCATCTGGATCTTTGGTCAGGCTCTGTGTTGAGATGAAGGATGTAGGGCCCTTACCTGGATGATGCTTGGATACCTGTGGGTCACTATTCCTATGAAGAACAAACTTACCTTCCCAGCAGGAAAGGCAGAGGAGTCAGCTGACTGTTAGCGGAGGCTCAGGCATTCTTAGGTCCCAGCTCCAATGTCATTGTGATACTATGAAATCCTTCTAAGTACTAATAGTTTGTTTATGTAATACAAGTGAAATGTAGACTTTAGAAGGGAAATATTTAGCTCTTTGGTAATAACTACTTAACAAAACAATACAACCTACTAATTATCTGTTCAAACAAGTAGGACAAAAACACCCAAAGCACTGTATCCCTGAGTAACAACATTTGCTTACCATGTTGTTAAGTTTTCCTTAGTAAATGTGGCTCCTGGTAAAGACAGGCTTGAAGATCTATTTTATTTTTTTATTTTTTGGGAAAGGAGTTTGAACCCAGAGGGGCTTAACCACTGAGCCACATCCCTAGCCCTTTTTATTTTTTTTTATTTTGAGACAGGGTCTTACTAAATTGCTGAGGGCCTTGCTAAGTTGCTGAGGTGATCTTTGAACTTGTGATCCTTCTTCCTCAGCCTCCCCAGCTGCTGGGATTGAGCTTCCACTTCTGGCTGAGGATCTCTTTTAAATAGCATTTTCTGATCTAGACATTTATCTGAAAGAGTTTACAACAGGAAAACAGACACTTATTTGATACTTCCTTCCTTAGTTCTATCAAAAATAAGTTGAAAGTGATAACACAGATTAATGGAAAACTTGAAATTAAATGACTCATTATTACTACAAAAATGGTTTCCTTTTTGAAAGAGGTATTTTATGCACTGTAGTTTTTGGAGCTTCCTGGAGCTGTTCAATCTGGTGGCCACCAGTCACATTTGCCTATTGGGTACTTGCAATGCATGTAGTCCAAATTGGGATGTTTGGTAGATGTAAAACATACACCAGGGGGCTGGGGTTTGGCTGACGGTTAGAGTGTTTGCTTAGGACATTTGAGGCACTGGGTTCCATCCTCAGCACCATGAAAAAAAAATAAAGTTATAAAAAATTGATGAAAAATATTTTTAAAAAAATACACCAGATTTTGAAGACTTGGCCAAACAAAAAGAATGTCAAATATCTTATATACATAATATTTATTATATATTGAAATGTTAATATTTTGGATATTTTGAATTAAGTAACATTCATAAAATGAACTTCACATCCTTTTTGCTATTTTTTAAAAATGTGACTCCTAGAAAATTTAAAATTGTAATATTGTAGCTTGCCTTTATGGTGACATTATATTTTGTGTGGACAGCATGGCTCTTAAAAATAGATGCAATGTTCTGATTTTGCATTTATTAATTGAAATTCCACTTCTGTATATAGGGACTACTGTGTAACAAGCTTAGTTCTAAGCACTGTTACTTGCTAAGGTACTTAAGACAGGAAGGATCCCTACCATCAATATGAAGGAAGGCAGAATAAATAATAATAATAATAATAATAATAATAATAATAATAAATAAATGAATAAATAAAATTCTCTAAGGTGGAGTAGAAGCCAAGCCTTATTGGCTTTAGAGAAAGCAACCCGATTCTCTTCTGGGAGACCTTAGGCAGGTGGGGTAGGAATCCGCTTTGCAAATGTAAAATTTGCTTCGGTTACTTTGCAGTTCTACAGAGTTGGTTTACATATTTCAGTTTTGAATATTGTTGAGATGAGATGTGAACAGGGACGTGTGCTGGAGCCTGGCCTTGCCTTTCCTCGCCACCTCGCCCCTCCTCCCGGTCCCCAGCAGGTACTGCGGGTTACCACCGAGCACTCCCGGGAGGAACCGCGCGCCCAGGCGCCCTCTAAGGGCAAGCCATTTGCGGCCGCGGGGTTGCGTTGTGTTTGCAGTGGGTGACACAGAGAACACCAAAAGGTGACACGAACGCGTCGTTTCTGAGAAGTGCCACGGCGTCCCCAGCAGCCAGCGTGCGTAGGGCTTCCCGGCCGCGGATGTTGCCCCTGCCGGTGTCGCCTCCCCGGGAGGGCTGTTTTCAATTTCCAGGCAAGAAGCACCGCAGTGATTTCAAATCTGTCACTTACCTTCTGTCACCATTATGTCGCTAATGCTAGGGATGAGAAAGCCTCTTGTGCTGGAAATGCATTTCCCTTTAGTACCAGCGTCTTCTAATGAGGTCCCTCCGCCCTGCGGGACAAAAGCGCGCATTAGGAAACCGGGTGGAGGGAGGGAGGGGGCCGGTCGGCTCTGCTTAGTGGGAAACCAAGGAAACGGCCTCGGTCGCTCACAGGTGCCTGTTCTTTGTCCTGGCATCTGTGTGTGGAAGAGGTCGTCTCGCAGGTGAAGGCCACACTGCTCTTTGGAGAAAGGGTTTGATTCGGTGCTGAGAGATCTCTCCTCCCCGCCCCCTCTCACCTCCCTGTTGTCGGCTGGAGCAGAATTGATTTTTCCTCCTTTGTAAATGGCAAAACCCGCTATGATGACATGAAAGTACAGAAGCACCAAAATGAACCTAATCTCACCGCCCTCCACCAGCCTTTTTTTTTTTTTTTTTTTCCCCCCTCCCTGTGCTTCCTTCTTCTCTTGGTTGGTACTTAACTTTTTTTTTTGTTGTTGTTGCTGGGGATTGAACTCAGGGCCTTGTGCATGTGAGGCAAGCACTTTACCAACTGAGCTACATCCCCAGCCCTATAACGGTTTTGATAATGTATATCGAATACTGTTCTGCCTTATTCTTTTTTCCCAACTTTACCCCATGGACAGTTTTGCATGTTATGTAATATCTTCACATTTTTACCTTACAGTGATTCCTTATATGTCTCTTGGGTGGACAGAGAACAGTTTGCTAGCTGGGCTTCCTGGTGGTCATTTGTATCTCCAGCTCCCCCTTACTAGGTGAGGTAGGTTAGTGAACGTCTACATGCACAGAGCTGTTTTCTTTTGTTGAGTTATTTCTAGAGGATAAATTCTCCAGAAGAAGATTTACTGGGCCCAATGCTGTGAACATTTTAATGTGATCCTATTAAATATTATCCTATTGCTTTCCATAAAGGGTGTACTAATTCCTACATTCTCCAGGGATGTATGAATGTCCCATTTGGCTGTGAACCCATTTTTGAAGTAAAGAAGATGAGTCATTTGAAAAGGTGATTTGTAGAGCAGTGGACTAGGATTCAGTTACCATAGGGATTTTTTTTTTTTCTGGCTTCCTCTGATCATCATATGGATTTGAAATGAATTGTATAACTATTTACTAAACATTTAATTTATAACATTGCTGCCAGTGGGTACTCCCAAGGTCAGGCTGGAGGGATAGACTCTTCTGGGTTATATAGAGGAAGAAAGGACTTGGGGCACAGAGAGGCCTCCCAACATCCATCTGGCAGAAGAATTGATTGGAAATGGTGATTTTCACTTGGGACTAACTTGGGCTCTTAACACATGTTCGCAGATACAGTTATTTCTGCTACTGCATTGAATTATCTTTATTAGGCTTATATCTGTTGCAGCACCCAGAGGAATGCATCTTGTTAGATATCCTGGGGCTGTGCTGGACTGTTTCAGGTAGGAATTTTTCTTTCTTCTTGGAGGTGTGTTTACACCACACAGAAAGCATTACTTCATGCTTTTGTTACAGGGCTAAGGCCTTCTAGGAAATGGAGGCAGTGCAAAGTCCGCTCCACTCCACCTTCAAGCCCCTACTCCTGTGATCAGGCCAGAAAGATTTCTGACATGTCACTCAGAGTAACAGGCAATAAGTGTATTAGAAGGGATGGGAAAGGGGTAAAGGGGGCACTCTCAAGGGAGAGAGTGGACCCTCTCAGAGAGGAGAGGGACAGCATGCCTCTCCTGCATTCCAGTTTTATTGGGGATCCCAGAGAAGTTTCCAGAGAATCCCAGCCAGGTCCATTTCTTGACTTTTGACTGACAGCAGATGGCATCAGACTTTCAAATCCTCACTGCATGACAACCCTAGGTCACCTTGGCCCATGCTGACCTTGGATTCTTAACCATAAATTCTTACAGATTTTATGGGTAAGAGGAATTATCATTATCTCCCTGACTCCCCCAATTTGGTCTGTGAAAAGGGTTACAAAAGTCTTCCCTTTCAGGGTAACTTGGGTTCCTCTTACTGACATTATTTCGGACCTGCATTTTTCCTGCAGATAACAGGTAGTTTGTTGAGGAATGTGACAGTCTGTCCAATTAAGTCAGGCAGGGCTACAGGTAGATTGTTTCTTGGAAAAGGAAGCATGTGGGGTCAGCACAGTTGGCCCATTTTATAGAATTATTCCTTAACCTCATGTTCCCACTACTTGCATCTGTCTGTTCCCTATCACTTTGACAGTTGCATGTATTCAGGGACTTGTAAGCTTTAATTCTGAAAGAGCCCACCTATCCTCATCATTCCTTGCTGTTCCTGAAAAAGTCGGGGCATGAGAAACAGAATCAGGTAGATAGAACAAAAGACCACATGAAGAAGAAATCCAGGCCAGGGGCAAAAAGAGAGGAAAGGAGTGTTGTGTGCCCCTTCCTTGCTGTCTTGCCTTACTGCAGAAGATGTGACACATTTCCTTTCTTACAAGAATTTCCTTTGAACACAAAATGCTGCTCTCTATTGCATAGGTTTAGGTACTTAAACGCAGAGATCCTTTCAGTGCCTTAACTCTGTTGAGTGTTATTTATTTTTGAAATGAATTGGTTTGTGAAAAATTATACCTATAACTTTGGTGAAATCATAGCTTTTTAAAAATGATTAATTAAAACCTACTTACTGTATACAACTCACAGAACACACACAAAAGGGAATAAGAGAAAGGAAGGCTGGAGTAGGAATTTTTACAGGAAATAGAATGTGCTCAATATGAATACGGTATTCACAGGACAGAGGAAGCATGGGAGCCACTTTCATGAGGTGTGTGTGTAAGGTGGTTAGGCAGGGGGGTCTTGAAAGTGGGTTAGACGACCTGAAATCCAATTTGGTGATTTGTTACTCTGTAGCTGACTCAGAAATACTTGCATGAGTCATTTTCTCCTCCACTGATGTGCATCTCCTTTGGCCTCCAAAAGCCCTTTGCAGATTCCCATGAAGGTAAATACCATTGACATTTACTTTTCACAATTCTGAGGCTGGTAGCATACAGTTCTCATCCATTCCAAATGATTTTCATTTGTTATGGGCCCTTGATCTAGCATCCAAAAGGATTAATGTATCTCATTTAACCACCAGAGTTGGGTAATGAAGTTGTTCTTGCTACTGGTTCTCATATATAGATCACCAGATTTCAAGTAATTGACAGAGCAAAGAATACATAACCTCCATCACATTTAACATTTTTTTTTTTCTAATGGTGTAGGCTGTTCCTGGGAGGATTTTTCATCATAGGTAAGAATAGTCCAATTTGGAAGATTGCTCCTCAGTGTACAGTAGTATTTCATGTCTCTTTCACCCTTTCTATCATTTGAGGGAACAGGTAGTAAAAAAATATAATCCTCTATAATGGCTTAATGCTGGCAGAATGTCTTCAGTGCTGTTTCCTTTCAAAAGATATGACTTAGTCTCGAAACTTTTGGAAGTTAGGAAGTACTTTTCAGCCTAGATACTTGGGAGGACTGTGTTTAGAGGAAATTCTCTGATCTTTTTAGAGTTGAGGATTCTTTTTTTTTTTTTCTTCCTATTCCTCCCACCCTGTCCTAAACACAACTCTAGGTATGAATGTGTTCAGTATAAATAACCAGTTAACACAGTGTCTCTACTAGCAGAACTGCAGACGATGCTTTTCTCACAGACCTTTATGAATCATGAAGAGTATTTTCTTAGTTCAATGAGGTTATAGGTTTTCCTGCTTACTTGCAAAATATTGTAATGCTAAGTGGTTAACGGAGTACTGACAATGTTCATTTAAGTGCTTTACATATGTTTCTCCATTTATTTAATCTTCAGTTTAACCCTGTGAGCTAAGTGCCATGTTTTCCCCTCCTCCCTGTTATGAAGATGAGGAAAATGGAACACAGAAAAGTTAAATAACTTGCCCAAAGTCACACAAGAAGTTGTGGATTTGGGATTCATATCCAGGTGTCGCTCTATCATCCTTGCTGTTTGCCATGTTGCAACCACATTTTGGTTTATATTGAGATGATAATGCTCAGTTTCACAGTATTTTGTAAATTAGAGTTTTTCTTGGACACTAGTTCTTTGAGATATTACTTGATTAAAGAATTTGATGTGATTGCCAATCACATGTGGAAAGTGTTGCCCACATTCTTTGCCTCTTGGAGACCTCTCCTATGAACCAGCAATCTTGCAGTAAATAAAATAAGCATTTTAACTCTATTGGTTCACATTAGCAACCTGATAAAAGTTTGGGAACTACTGTAGGAGAAGGTAGCTGTCAATCTGGGCTATGTGTAAAAGTGCATTTTCCCCGCTTCTCTGTTGATGGTCATTGCATTGATCTCAACTTAGATATGAAGTCAGGATTGGTTTCTCTGTCATTTACATCTGAAAGGCTGTTCAGGATGTTCTTTAGAACTTGGTGCCATTCCTCAGCATTTGGTGCATTTGCCAGGGCACCTCTTTGGCTACTTCTGAATGTTTAGGTGTATATGGACTCAAAGAAGCGATTATAATGCCTTTCTTGTAAAAATGTGTTTGCTGTGGTTTCTTCTGTGCCTTAAAAACAGAAAAATTTATTTTTGCTTCGTGAATTTCTAAGACCATCTGTTTGTGTTCAAGCACATTGCTAAGCTGTCTTCTAAAAAATTATCAGATTTTAACAGATATATCATGAAGATAATTTTATCATCTTCGAATAATGATAGGTTTGTTTTCTTCTTTTTAGAATGCATACTTTTAATTTCTCTTTTCTCATTTTGCTACATTGGACATGATCTCCAGGACAATCTAAGATAAAAACAGTGATAGTTGGAATCCTTGTCTTGTTTTTGTTCTTAAAATATTTGCAGTAAGTTGCATTAGAGGTCCACTGCAAAGGTAGGTAAGTACCATCTACCTCGTTTTTAGTTTTGTTTTTAATCCACAAATGGTCTTGAAGACCTTGATTGATTCTTGCTTAGTTGCAATAGTCTTGGAAAACATCTCCCTGCTTCCTTTCCACTCTCTCTGGAACACTGTAGCTAAAATCTTCTTTCTGAAGCACCACTCAGATCTTGCCAATTCTTTGCACAAAAATATTTAAATGACCCTTCTTTGCTCACTCAAATAAGTTTGAGTTTCCAAGTCAACTTTTGTGATTCAGCACCTCTCACCCCCAGCCCTGTTCCGTCAGCCTCTTGCCTTGATTGCCTTAATTATTGGCAATTGCATTCCAGGTTTCTGCCTTTCTTAACCCTAATCATACACTGTCTCCCAAACTCACTCATTCAAGCCTTTGTTGATAAGGTTCCCTCTTCTTGGAGTGCCATTTCCATCAGTGTATGCCTCTTGAAATTCATTCTTCCCTTAGAAACTCAGGGTGAGGTATTTGTCTTTGGTCCTTCCCTTCTTAGAATTATTTCACTTAGTGTGTGAGCTCTTCCTGGGTAAAGTTGGGTTCTTTTCTTTCCTTTCCTCCCTTCTCCTTCCTTCCTTTCTTTATTTCACTGGGGATTGAACTCAGGAGTGCTTACCACTAAGCTACATCCCAGCCCTTTTTATTTATTTGTTATTTTGAGACAGACTCTCACTAAGTTGCTTAGGCTGTCCTGGAACTTGTGATCTCCTGCCTCAGCTTCCCAAATCTTTGGGATTATAGGTGTGTGCCATTGTACTGGGCTTTAAAATTTTTTTTTTCTTATCCTCAGCACGTGATTCACAATTGGCTCAGGATGGAATGAATGAATGAATGAAAGAGTATTTCTTGCAGCACTTATATTCTCACTTTTATGACTGTTTTTAGTCTCATTACCTTTTGATCTCTCATTGGTCCTACTTGAGAACTAAAGTTGCTGTCCACATATTGTTTCTGAGAAGTTAATTGACTGCAAATGAAGGCATTCCTTAGGGAGCACAATTCATTTGTCCCACGGCTGTAGTTTGGATCTGAAAGACCACCCAAAGGTCCATGTGCTAAAGACTGGTCCCTAGCGTGGTGCTATTGGAAGATGGTGGAATCTTTGGGAAGTTGGTCTTAGGGGGAGGTTTTAGGTCATTGGGAATGTGCTCCTGAAGGAGAACATGGCACCCTGGCCTCTTCCTTTCTTTCTTTTGCTTTCTGACCATGAGGTGAGTGCTTTGTCTCTCTGACCATGAGGTGAGTGGTTTGCCTCATGGTGCCACCATGATGTGCTGCCTCGCTGCAGGTCCAAAAGCAACAGGGGCAATCAATCATGGGCTGAAACCTCCAGAACCATGCGCCAAAATAAAACTTTTGTGTTTATAAACTAATTATCTTAGGTGTTTGTTATAGTAACAGAAGGCTGACTAACATATCCACCCTCAAACAATTCACTGTCTAGGAGAGAGAAAAATAGTAGACATATGCATGGGAAAGACACACACACACACACACACACACACACACACACATAACAGAGGCAATACCACTGATAAGTGAGTGAATAGGGTGCAGGGTTTATTGAGCATGAAACACCTTTAAGGTTAGGGCAGACTTTGCAAAATGATTTTATTTTCCAAAGAATAAAAACTGTTTTGTATAGAACATCCAAAGTCCTTTTACCTTCTATTTAGCTATTCAGTTGATAGAGCCAAAAGGAAAGTAGAATTAGAGATTCATTAAGTACAGAAAATGATTGCTTTGAAATTATTTTCTTTTGTACCAAAATGTAGAAGGCACACACAAAACACCCTTCTCTTGATTTGAAACTTAGTAGTCTCGTAAAATTATTCTAATTTGAACTGAAAGCTGGAATCATAAAGAAAGAAGGGTCCAAGAAGTTCTAAATTGAAGACATTAGTATAAATGAAACACACTTAAAATTCTATTGATAGTTCTTAGCTCTGAAAGGAAAATGTCTATAATTTACTTAAATTGCTTTGAAAAGAAAAGAAATAAGAGACTTCCTTCCTTGGGAGTCTGTTTCCTGGTGTTTTCCTAATAATCAGGCTGTAGAGTGATTGAATCACTATTATAACCCTATAGCTATTATTTTCATTTCATAAGAGTGTGGGCTAATTTCAGCCAAAGCTTACATTTCAAACATTTATGTGTAATATATATAATAAATTAATACTGAGCCACAGAGCCTGAGCCTCAAAATTATTTTAGATCAACCAGTGAATTTTTCTTAAAGATGACCAATTGTTCATCCTAGCTTGTTATTCAGGAAAATGGAGTGGAGGAGTGGAGGAGGGGATATTTAAGATATTATCAAAGTAATCACAAATAATCACTTAGTCATTAGTCCTCTGTCCTTTGTGCTCCAGGGAGAGGTGACCTAAGCCCGTGGGGTAAGTCTGGGGTTTGACTCAGTAGGATGGGTGCACAAAATGTGTCCCCCGTCACACAAGGGCTCTGGTACCTTCTGCACATAGGTAGATGCTGAGAGAAACTCAGTCTCTCTCCTTGCCCTCCCATCAGGTGTCCTGTCCAGTCCAATTGGCCTAGGAATGGAATCCTTCAGGCATGTGGATGGTGGATAGAAAGTCCTGGATTGAGCATTTATTGTCAGTCTGAAAAATACCAAAGTTTGCCAATCCTCCTACAGTCAAATGGGCAGATTCACCTCGAATGTTCCCACCCAACCATTTATCAGATGCCCAAGATCACAGAGCCTTGAACTGAACATTTTGTGAGACACAGTTCCCATCCTCTCTGTGGTAGACAGAGTAATGGTGCCCACATATGTCCATTTCCTAACCCTAGAACCTGTGTATGTTATGTTACAGGACTGGCAGGAATTAAGTTTGTACATGGAATCAAATTTGTTAATCAGTCGACCTTCAAATACAGAAATTATCTTGGATTGTTCACATGGGCCCAGTGCAATGTGAACATGGGAAACAGGAGAATTAGAACCAGATTAATGGCACCATGAGGAAGACTTGACAGGCCATTATTGCTTTTAAGATGGAAGGGGGCATGAGCTAAGGGTTGCAGGTGGCCTCTGGTGGCTGGCAGAGGCAAGAAATGGCCTCTCCCCTGTAGCCTCCAGGAAAGAAAGATGTTTTGCTGACACCTTCGTATTAGTCCAGTGGGACCCAGGTTGGACTTCTGACCTCCAGAACTTAAGATAATAAATTTGTGTTGTTTTAATCAACTAAACTTGTGATAATTTGTTACAGCAGCAATAGGAAACTAATATGTCATCATATGTCAAAGTAATACTACTTTGTTTTATTTAATTTTTATAAACCAAACACATGTATATTTACTAGAAATGAATATGAGAGAAAAAGTGTTATTTTGAAGGGCCCATTTTTGCATTAACAACTTTTTATGTGGCGGGGAGACATTATGCACACAATTCCTGTTTGTAAAATAAAAGAATTGTATTAGGTATTTGATATGTAAAATATTAATTAAATATTATCTTTTCAGAATGAATAATCATTGACCTGTGTAATTTTTTTTGATAGAGAAGACCTTTTAACCTTTCTAAAGAAAACTTCAATGACAAAGCATATAAAGTTGTCTCCTTCTATTTCCTTTAGATTTTATATAAATTCCAAAATTAGTTGCTGCTTTATTGTTAAATTTCCTTGAAAGTTTTGGCTTTTGGGTAAGCAAAAAATGGGAACCCAGTGAAATAAAGCCAATTATGAAGGGATTTATTTTTTCTTTTGAATGAGAATGTCCTAAATGTGCATGTGTTTGGCATAAGGAAAAAACTGGATAATTAATATTCCCCACTTACCTATGACTCCTCAAAAGCAGGTTCAACAGAGTTCCCAACCCAAATGATGGGAATTTCTTCCTCTAGAATTCCTTGAGGTCAGGTCTTCTCTGCTCCCTGTGACCCTTATGTATAGCTCCTGCTTTGACAGCTGAACATAGGAGGTTCCTGGAGGACCATCGAGGCAGCAGGATGATTTCAGATCTCATGGAAAACAAGTAAGGTAATAGTCCCCCCTGCACTACTTCCAAGTTGGCTCACACCAGTGCAGAGACAATTAAGGTTTGTAGCTGTCCCAGCATCAGGCTGCTTGCTCAGCTTTATCGAACCATTTTTCTGCTCTCCAGGTACCTGATTTGTTCCTTGGAAAGCTATTCTGCTGATTTTGTGATTTTTTTTTCTTTCTCCATTTGCCTTCTATGCAGCTCATTTTTAGTATTCCCCAAAGATGTCTCTGTTTTGCCAGTGCCTTCTACTTTTCAGACCTTGAAGCAGATGGTTTTCCTGATAATTTATGTCCCCTCATTCTCAAACCCAAATCACTGTGGACACTCTTTGTTCAGTAACCTTCCTTTGCCTTGCCATTTTTATTTAGAGCTTACAGGCTAGTGATCTAGTCATGTAGCGAATGCCTTATCTGTGACAGTTTCATGCTAAACCCAAGAAAAGCCAACTCCTCTCAATGTTCCTCCCCTTTTCCTTTCATCAGTAGAGGCTTCTTCCCTTCTCTGTCTGAGAGTGAACCTTGAGAATGGGTCTTTCCTATCTCAGCCACTGTCCAGTTGCCTCCTTGACAGCTTCCAGCCTCCTTTCTGATGGTTCATTGTGAAATGAAGTTTGCATTTGGTCATTTCCATAGCAACAGGGGTCAAGTAATTGACACTTTTTTACTTTTTAATTACAATCTGTCTTTGGGAAAAAATTCGACAAATATTTAATTGGTGCTTTCTCAGTAGATACTAGAGGTGCATTGGTGACAAAGAAATGGAGCTCAGGCTTTCAGACTGGGGAGAAAGATTGTTTCAAAGGTTATTATGGCTCCATGTTGAAGGGCAAGTACTGGGGGAACTACAAGGAGGCTGCTGGTACGAAAGAGGACAAGTGTGTCTTCATGCAGAGGTGTAGTACCTCAGGAACATTCATTGCAGGAATAGGCTATCTTTATGTCATTATTAAAAGCAAAAACCTCACAGGACCCTATGATGACAGAAAACAGTGGAGATGGGATTAACTAGCAAGGAACACATGTATTGTGTCCTATTTAGTTTTAGGTGGTTGTTATCCAAGGGTAGGTATATTATTGTCAAAATCATCTGGTGAAATAATTCAGATCTTTACATTGTATGTAAATTTAAAAACAATACAAGAAAGCTCTCATTGTATCAACATAGTCATCCCTCAGAGTCTTTGGGGGGTTGATTCCAGGATCACCCATTGCAGGTACTAAAATCTGAGGATGTTTCAGTTTCTTATATAAAATGGTGCAGCATTTGCATATAACCTATGCACATCCTCCCATATACTTTACTTTTTAATCATCATCATCATTAATAATATTATTAATCATTATTATTGGTTCTGGGAATTAAACACAAAGTCTTGTGCATGCTGAGCATGTGCTTTATCATTGACCAACACCCTTAACCCCTCCTGTATACTTTCCTTATTTTTGGTACCAGGGATTGAACCTAGGGGTGCTTAACCACTGACCACATCCCTAAACCCTTTTTATTTTTTGTTTTGAGATAGAGTCTTGCTAAGTTGCTGAGACTGATTTCGAACTTGTGATCCTCCTCTTTAGCGTACTGAGCTGCTGGGATTACAGGCATGCACTACTATGCCAGGCCCCTCCTGTATGCTTTAAATTATCTCTAGATTACTTATAATACTTAACACAATATAAATGCTGTGTAAATAGTTGTATAGCTGTATATGTATTGTTTAGGCAATAATGACGAAAACAAAGTCTGTATATGTGTTAGTTTTCCATTACTGTAATAAAACTTCTGAGATAATCAACTTAAAGCCAGGAAAGGTTTATTTTGGCTCACAGTTTTAGAGTTCCAGTCCACAGTCAGTTGGCCCAGTTGCCTTTGGGTCTGTGGCAAGGTGGGAGTGAATGGTGGAGGAAACCTGTTCATCTCATGCCAAGAAGCAAGAGAAGAAGAGCTGACATCCCACTATCCCCTTGGATGCCAGGCCCTTAATGACCTAAAACCTTCCATTAGGCCCCACCTCTTAAAGGTTCTACCACCTTCTAATAGTATCTAGCTGAGGTCCAAGCCTTTCACACATGGACTTTTTGGGGTGTTTAAGATCTAAACTATAGTGGTACAAACACAGTTTTAAAAAACTACATTTTTGATCCGAGGCTGGTAGTTTGTGGATGAGGGACCCACTTATACAAAGACCTTCAAGATGCAGTAAGGCAAAAAAGCAGGGCAGAGGCAGGTGTATGTAACATGCTCCCTTACATGGCATAAATGGGAAAAAATAAGGATTTTTTTTTTATTGCTTCTTTATGCAGGAGAACTCAGGGAAGATGGGAGGAACCAGTAGCAGCACTAAGCTGGCAGCTGTGGAAACGGGGCAGGGATGTGGGGAGCTTTCTCACTTTTATACTTACCTTTTGATGTTTGAACCATGTAGATCTTTCTCATTCAAGAAAATTACAACCCCCCCCCCCCACACACACATTGAAACAGAACTAAAGAGGTTTAAAACTGAGACATAAAGTGGTCTTAATTATTGTTTATTAGAGGCTATTTACCGGTTACGTGTTTTTAAGTAACTTCCTCTTGGCTGACCTGGCGACCAGCTGGGCAAAAGTGCCGCCCCCATGCTGGGCGCCCCCTAGTGGCGATTCTCCCCATTGCGCTCCACTCGCCGTGCGTCTGCGCCTCCCCAACTCCTCCTGCAAGTCCTTGATCTCTTTGACATTTTCAGAGGAAACAATGTTTTCAGTCTCTTAAGGAATCTCGATGATGGCCTACCCTGTGAGACATTTTGCAGTTACAGCCTTTTCTTAAAAGGTCAGTGTCCCCTGCAGAGACTAGAAAACTTGTAGCAAATATGATATATACTTCTCAAACACATTTTTGACCTTGCTGTCCCGAAAGTGGGCTGTGCATGGAGGAGACCTCTTCACTGAGTGCATGGGCTTTTTGGAGTGGTAGGTTGGGATCTAATAGGACCAGACTCAGGACAGGACAGACTCTCTTTCCCCTTCTTTTAATGCCTCCTTTCTAGGCACTGACTGGGTGATGTCTTTTGTGATGGAGCCCCCAGCATAAGTGCTACTTATGTTTCAGACCCTCCCTCTCTGGGATGTGCATGTTCTGAGTCCCGGCTTCTCCTCCTGACTGTCCCCTGTAGGGGCCAAGGGTGAGACAGTTTCAATGTGCCAGGAACATCTTCTTACAGCACTTTGTATTATAGTCTCTCTTATTTCTCATCTTGTCTTTCAAATAAGGATGCTGCTAGTTTTTCTCTGGGAAGACGAGACTGTTTTGTCTCGCCGTGTGCTCCTGCAAAGAGCATTTCACATTGCTTCTGTGTATTATAACTTGGACCTTTGGACATTCTGTCTGCAACACAAGATGTTTAAATTCAAATGTCTTGCCAAAAGAACCTAAGTAAAAATAACTCTTGGATGCTGCTGTTTAGTACTGTGCTTCATTCTCTGGTGGCCTGCTTGGACCTTCAGTCCCAGCAGCTCAACACTGCAGGCTGACGGTGGCTTCCTGAGGCAAAGGTTTGAGAATTATAAGGCTGTACTAGAGCTGTACTTGGGCTCTGTGGGCAACTGTGCGGTTGATTGATGAGGGATGTCTGCCATGGGGTCCAGGAAAGAAGAGGGACATAGTTCGAGGTGTTTGCCAAGCTTGCAAGGTAGTCCTACCCCGAACTTTGTCTATTCTGCAGTACCTGGTGCTTTTTGCACCAGGTAAAAAATACAGTTGGTTCCCTAAATGTCTGTTGCTTTGATTTGCTCTTCCAGAAGCATGAGTATCTAAATAAGCAAGACTACCCATAGGACCATGGCTACAGACACTGAAGCTCATTCTGGTAGAGTTTAACTGGTAAATAAAGGCACAAAGTTCTAATTTCTGTGCCCTTAATTGGCCTCATAGTTTGATTTCTATGTGGTAGATGTTGTTGATCTCCTCTGACAGCTCCTCAGCAGATAAGAATCCACCTTTATCACTGTACTTAGCCTTGATGGGAGCCTTCAAGTATTTCCCTGACCATCACCCAGCATGTGTTTACAGTTTGAAGCAGTAGTATTAATGGCTAAGTATATGAACCAGATGTCACTGTCCCAAATGTCTTACATATATTAAATCATTTAATCCTCACAAAACACTACCAGATTGTTACTGTTATTATCATCCTGATTTGAGCACAGAGAAGTTAGATAACTTGCCCAAGATCACACAGCAGCTAAGTGGTAAAGCCAGATTTTCAACTTTAGGTGGTCTGTGTCTCTAATCCCTGAGGTACCCTGAGCACCTGGCTAGGAAACAGAGCCCTGCGTGTTCTTAGGAAGTTGCCATCTTTTTGTTTCCCCATCTATAAAAAGAAGGGATGGGCAGGATGGCTTATAACCTTTCAAGGTCTATCTTATATAATTCTAATTTACATATTGAAGATCCTTGAGCCAGCCTAGTACTTACCATGATATTTGACAAATAATATGTGCATTTGCTGGAGGTATACAGATGGAAGTGAAGACTTGAACCTTCTCAGCACACACCAGAATTATAGCTTGTCAAGAGCAAAAGACTTATTTTCTCAAACAATTAGAGGACACCAGTAATTATGTTTAATTACATATTGAACGGTTTTCCTGTTGTGTCAACCCATTGTCTTAATTGTGCTTAAGAGCAGTAGGCTATTATTTTGAGGTTTGTGAGGTTTAAAATTGCTTTGTGTCTCAGTGTTGGGGGAAGCATGAGAGTTAAGAGCGTAGGTGCTAGAGTCCGACAAACTGGGGACCAATCCTGAATCTGCCACTTACAGGGAACCCTTGGCAAGTTCCTTCTCTAAATGTGGGTCCCTCCTATTGAGAATAATAATGGCAGCAGCACATGAGGGGCAGTGGACTGACAGCCTGCGAGTAGATGGTGCAGCCTGGATGCACCCTCTGGATGCTGGGCACTGTCTGTTCATCATTATTGATGGGGTGTTGAGGATGCTGGGCTCTGGACACATTCCAGGCTCCAGCCTGACAGAGGACCCCAGCGCGTGGATCTGGGCTCCAGCCTGGGTGGATTGCTGCTGTTCTGTATGAATTCTGGCATTCAGGGTGTTCATTATCTATTTTGTTTCAATTTTTTTTGTTTCAATTTTTATGTCTATAATCTCATTTTCAAAAGACATGTGGAATGGAACTAAGAAACATAGTCAATCAATGAAGAGGTCACAACCATTAAGTCCCTTGAAGAAAACCACGGGGGAGTGAGAGCGAACCCTGGTATGCAGTGGGAAATGTATCTTGGCAGTTGATCATTTTAGGCAGTTCACAGACATGGCCTTAGATAACACTGAATCACACAGTGAAAAGTTATTTTGTTTTCATTTCTCTTTCAGTTACTCTGATTCTATCAAAGAGAAAGAAAGCCCAGTTCCTGCTAGTCATTAATCTCCAAGTCTTTGGAATTTCCCTCTTAACAAAAGGAGAGATCAGGGTTAAGTCTTGGAGTCCTTGGCGGCAATATTATCCAGCTAGAACTATTCAATGTTGCTTTGTTTTAATTATATTTATTTTTATTACCTTCCATTTATGGCATGCAATACTGATTTTTTATTATAATAGTCATGTAAGACTTTCATTGAAAGTATATTTAAGAAAAGATGATTTAAAGAAAAATGCTAAATCAAATGGATGGTGTGTGGCTGTGGCAGAAGTTGTGATGGTGTCATGCAGACCCCTGAGTTGGGGGACATTGGTTGGGAGAGGGAAGAGGGACAAAAACTCAATCTGGGGGAAGGCCTAAAAAGAAGGGAAATTCAGGGAGATGTAACACCCCAGGAAGAACCATTGCAGAAGGGGAAGGTGGGCTATAGGGCACATGCTTTTTGTAGAGGTGACAAAGTGGCAGGGAGAGGCAGGGGGTTTGCTGACATTGGATTAGCAAAGGACTGGCAGAGGAGCGAGTGGGGAAGGATGCAGAGTTTGCTGCACTCTTTCCCTGGGGGATGGCGTGTATTGAAGGCACCATGGTCGGGGGAGGTGAAATCAAGGTGGGTGAGAGGTTTTTTGGTTTTCAGGATAGCAAAAATGTGGACACATTTTTAGATAATAGAGTAGGAGACAGTAAAGGTGCATGTGAGCCAGGTTAGATCATCTGGTCAGGGAGGTGGAGGACAGGTTTACTGAGGATGGAGGGGGAGGAGAAGAACAGGGAGGTTTCCCTGGGGCCAGAGGGAGGGAAGCGGAAGAGAGGGCCAAAGGTGCCTCTTCTCCTTCCAGTAAATTCTGCAAGTAAATTTGGCTATTTCTTAATATCTCAATAATTCAGTGGAAAAGGAGAGTAGAGAGCAAGGATGAGCGCCTGGGGCAAGTGCAGGATTGTGAAAGTGCAGAGGGGGCCTTTAGTAAAGGCCTGTGGTCATCTGGAAGTCCCAGGGGAGGGAAGTGCTGGCAACTGACAGGCTTTACACAGGGCAGAGCTGTCTTCTTACAGCTTGTCCAGAGAAATCTGGAGCACATTGAATGTAGCAGCTGCTCTTCAGACCCACTTGGGGGAGGTGGCCTGAAATTTTTGGGCCCTGTGCTGCTGTCTGAGAAGCTTCATTGATTAAGGAAGCCCTGCAGAGAAAGCCTTTCCCTCAGCAGTGGCTGATGTGCTGGCTGGTGAAAGTTGCCTGAGCCCCAGGTATGTCACAGGGAAGGCCTTCTCCTCAAAGACGTGGCCTGGAGGGACAGCCTGTGTTACCTCACGGAAGGCATCCACTTCACGGTCATGGGTTTTGGACACAGTGGCAGAAGGCACCCAGGTGTGGAGTCGTGGCTGGAAAAGCACCCAGCTCACTGCAGGACTGGCCCCCAATTTTCCCATTAGCCTTGGAGGCTGAGGTCTCTTCTTGTCTGGCTTGCTGTACTCATGTGTCCCTTGTATCTTGTGAGTTGGGTCATGGAGCATGTGGAAGCAGAGTTATTTGGAGCAGGTCTAATCTAGGGAGAAAGGAAAACAACTTTCAGGGTATGGCTCCAAGCCCAGAGCTTCCTGACCTCAGATGCAGGCCATGAGCCTCAGTGGAATTGGGCAGAAGGAGGTGTGAACACACCTGAGGAATCTCTGGTGTGGACCCTGCCCTTGAGGCCAGGTGACCCTGAAGGAAGAAGGTGAGGAGTGAGGAGAAGAGCATGCCAGGTGCTCCACGCCTCCTGCCTTACTCTGTGGCTCAGGGTAGTTGAGGTGGTTCCAGCCTGGGACATGCATCCACCTGGCCCCCCTGCAGACTCCGGGGTGAAACTGATTATGTCATTTGTTTCATCAGGAAAGCTGTCTTGGTTTCCAGGCTGGGAGTCCCTGTTGGAGGTCCCCCTTGCCACCCCTTCTCAAATCTTTCCAGCCTATTCTATGCTACTGCCACCATTGATGTGAACACTTTGGTTGCCTGGCTTTTCTTGTATTTCAGTCCTGTCTACAATCACAGATGTGGAACTGATTGTAAAAGGCACCTTAGTATTTACCAGGGAGGAAAGTAGACCTTTCTAGGCTGCTCAGATGCTCACTTTTGGAAGCTCTATCTTTATGCATTTTCTAAAGTATTGCACTAGGGGTGAAAAGGTAGGGGAGTCCTGGCCTCTTCCTTCCACGGTCCACAGGCATAAGGCATACTCTCAGAAAAGAAAAATACAGGGGGAGAAAAAGACTTTGAAGCCGATGGGCTGAAAGAAAGTCGCGTTAACTGGAGACATTTGTGGTTTGACAAATGGTTAAACTCCATCGCTCCCTAAGGTCTGGCAAGAGCCCACATCTGGCATTATCACCTTCGCCTGCCAGGCAGAGGGTGAAGGCCCTCTCTTCTACCCTCAGAGGAGATGAGAGCATCTGTCTCAGTTTAATTTAAAAATATAATGAATGTGCTTTAATTAACCACCCTCCAAGATTCTTATTCCCGATGAAATAAAACTACGTTCGTCAACCCCATTTATTACCTCTAACTCTTGAGTCATCTAAAGGCCCACTCTGGCCTTAGCAGAATCGAAGAGTGGTTGAACACTTGGGCTCTTATTCCATCCCACACTTAACTAGGTAACCATATGCAAGTAATTCGACCACCCTAAGCCTCCATTTCTTCAACTATAAAATGGGCATCCTAATGTTATCTACTCCATGCAAACACCTGTGGGTTCAGTGAGGTAATTCTGAAGCACAGTCCTCATGGTGCCTGGTTCTTGAAGCTGTTAAATTACTGCATGACTCTCATTCCCTGCTTTGTGCGTAGCATCAGTCATAACCATCTTGTGAGGCACTGATTAGTAAGGCTACGTTCTGAATGCTGGCTTAAAATAGAAAGAGTTACTTCATGTGAGACTTTGCATTTTTTGAACTGACACATTTTTTATTAAACAGTACTCTTACAGAATAATAAAATGGAAGGAATCTGTGAAGTTATCTACATAGTGAGGCCAGTGTGGCACAAAAGCAGTGAAGTCCCTGAAAATACCAGCCAGATTTTCATTCTAAGCATTGATAGAACTTTCCAGTATCTAGAAGATAAAAACAACCTGCCTTTCCTGCTTTGTTTGCTTCCCTCATTAGATTCTGAACTCCTGGTGTTGGGGACTGTGTCTTCCTCTCTATTGGCTTCCTAGAATCTACCAGGCTGCCTGACGAAGGGCCATCAGTACTATGTATTACATAAGTGAGGGTATTTCTACCTAGAAATTTTTGGGAAACAAATAAAAAACCAACCTGTCAGTGGTGATGGGGGACTGAAGTAAAAGGATGGAATTCAGAGTGAGTATGGTCAGCTTATGGTCACTGTAGCCATTGTGAAGGTCACTCTCCCTGCAGTGAAGTCTTTTTGGATTTCGAATGTGGTGTGGTTGAAGGAACATAGGCATTGGAGTCAGGCAGACCCAGACTTGAATGTGGATTCCCCTGTGTCCAGGTTGAATGACTGGGAAATCAGTACGCTTTCCCTGGTGACACCACCAGTTGCATGAGATTGTTAGGCAATGAAAAGGGTGACACAGGATATCTCAGTGTTCTTTTTCTACCTTGACATCTGGACTATTTGGATGACTCAACTTGGCTTCCTTGAACTTGGAGGTTGAAGGAGGATGGGCAGTCTCTGAGGAGTATTTTGAGAATAAGGATGAATGGCCCTTCCTGGCCTGGTCAGTACCGGTGTTGGGCTGATGTCAGGAGGTGATATGTGGTCTGTGGCTCAACATGGACACCAGTGAATCAGACCCTTGGACATTTGCAAGAGCCTATCCTGTGGTTCTTTGCCATCTTTGTTTGCACCTTGGGCCCACCTCCCAACCCAACCCCACACCTACTCTCTTCTTTCCATCTTCATTGTTCCTTATTCTAGGCTGCCCCATGTCTTTTTGGACTTCTCCAATGGTCTCCTCATTGTTTTTCATGTTTGTCTTCCTAAACAATCCCTTCCTAAACACCAAGTCCCCACAGAGCAGCCAGAACAGAAACCAGACCAGCCCATTCCTTTGCTAAAAAGAACATTGCAGATGTATTTACCACAGGGCTTTTGGGCACTGGAAACCTGCCTGGCTGTTCCATCACCATTTTAATACCATCCAGTCCCTCTCTGTCTTCAAACAGAAGGACAACTTCCAGCAGACTGAGGTCTTCCTAACTCAAGGTGCTCTTTGGGTTACCTCTACCTGGATCGCTCTGTTCCTTGCT
>JAJEJO010002203.1:0-13045 GCA_020662805.1 Glaucomys volans
ATTTGAGAGTTAAGGAATTTGGCCAAAAATAAAAGCTACTATTTCATCTTTCAGACTGTCTTTAATTCTTTCTGTCTGTCCTTATCTATCTGTTTATATAGACATTACCTTGTTCCAGAAAACATTCAACATGATTGTCTAAGAATGCTTAAAACTCAAAATAAGTCAAATGGTAAATAGATGCCAACTTTTTAAAGTATACATGTATGGAATTTTGTATTTTCTAGGAAAAATTAGGGTGGCATGCACCAATATCTAAATAGTGGTATTAATACAGATAAATTTTTGTTTTCCTATATTAAATTTATAAGTTCTCCCCAAAGTTTCTGTAGTTTTCGAATTAGAGTATTTTAGAATTAGAGCTATGTTTTAAGCAGGGGAGAAGTATGTGGAAAATAGAAAACTGAAAAAGAAAGATGAACAGTAATAAGATTCATGAATACACAAAACAAAATCCATAAAGCAGAGGTGTGTCACAACCCTGACTTTAAACTCCATCACAGTTCTACAAAACAATCAGCTCTGGTTTCTACAGCCAGTTAGTTGAGTGAGCTGGACATGGTTGAACCAGGCGCCAAGTCTTTACTTCACATCAGTATTTCCCCAGGACTCTGAAATCTGAGAGATGTCCAAGAACAAAAAGAGTGGACCAGGTGGATATCTGCTCTAAGTTGGGAGAACGATTCTCTATTCCTGTTTTGGTACTTTACAATACATGTCAACTTAATTAGAATTTGGAGAAATAATGATGTAAAGAAACATGCATAAATTGGTTTAACCAAGTATTTCTCAAACGTATTTGCATACACTGAACACTACTGCTTAACCCTTTTTTCTCCTGCTAAAGTGTTGGGGACATCCTGAGCCTCAATGTGTCAGTGGAGATATCATTGTATCAAAATAGAAAAGTAGATCATTTAATTGAAAGTGAACATGTTCTATTATTTGGTTTTGAAGTTCAAACTTTTCAAACCGTATAAACAAATTAAATAGGGATGCTGCTTCTAGGCATGCCTGAAAGACCAACCAGGAAAAGGTAGTGAGGGCTGTGTTCAGGCTTTGCTCAGTGTGCCAGCTTATGCTCAGTGAGCCCAACAGCATCTCTGAAAGGCTAGGTACCCAGGTTCAGGGCTCACGACCATAAGTAAAAATGGCACAACTCAGGACCACTTAACTTCACCCTTGGCATCACCCCAGACCTTCTCTTCTTAAGAAGAAAACTGAGTTATGTGAGCTCAAACTTGGGCCCTAGCAGACCCAGCAGACAGACCCACATTGGAATGTTCCTCATCAATTGCTTCCACTTGGACAGCATTTACTCAGGACCCAAGCTCCTAGGGTTGGCAGCAGGTGGAAGGAAGAGGAAGAAGTAAGAATGAAATCAAATTTAATCTTAGATCCAGGCTCAGAAGAATCTAGTTTACGTTCATCATCAGAATAAATCTTAACATTGTAGGGAAAACACTTTAAATCATATTCACAGTCCTTTCAATTTTTCAATATTTATATCTTAAGTAATATTCAGGCTTCACAGATGTATGTGGGCAAAAAAATATTTTGGTTTGTGGACATGTCATAACTCATAAATAAGGAATGTCAGTTTTCTATTTTTATATGGAATCAGCCAAAATGATTTTTAGAACTCAAATGGTTACAGTGGAAAATGATGTTATAGGAAATATTTCACTGCCAGTCAGCAGAGGGAAAAGCTGTGATGAGAACATAAGCAGAGGTTGATTTATTTTCATCTATTCCTCTAATCAAATGCTTCCTAAAGAAGTTGCAGTTTCCATTCTCAAAAGGAGCATTCCATTGCCAATGTTGAAGTGCAGAACAGAAGGGATAACATGCAAAGAAGAGTTACCATACTAAAATGACAAGCATGAAGCACACTCTACTCAGCGTACCCCAATAATCCTCATGCCTTCACTCACTCTATTACATGGGTTTAAACAAAACATACTTGTAAAAATTGTTATTAAAATATAAAGTCAAAGTGCAATAATTCTCTTAAATTATGATCCTAATTGATTTTTTTAATGGACCAGTCACTTGTTCCTTGACCCTAAAAGATTTTTACTCTAAGCCTCCTGGACACTGTAAATTCATTATGACCAACCTAGTTCCCAGAAGGATTGCATCATTAGAAGTACAGAGATGGAGATTAAAAGCAAAACTGAGAAGTGAACCGTGCCTTAGGCAAATTAATAATACAAGTGAAACCATTATGTAAAAATCATTGTTTGGCTAGAAATATCTGATGATGCATTATAAAAGCATTTTGGGAAATGTTAATAGAATTCAGCATTGAAACACAGAAGTCACCTTAAACTGCAAAGCAGGAATATGTAGATATGAAAAATGGTACAGGATTAATGAACCTATCCCCTTTGGCAGGTTTTAAGAGATGGAAGAAATAGAATGGTTCTTTCTATTGCTCTGATTGCTCTCTAACTAAGTGCCATATTTGCCTGTGGATAAATCTGAGCACATACATTTACCTGGTATATTCTCTTTGCAGACACAGGAAATTCTTTAGGACAGAAGTTTATCTTCTGAGCAATTAAATGTCATACTGTGCATGCAAAGGAATACTGTGCACTGTCCTAAAAATAGTGAGCTTATTAATAAGTTTGGAAAACTCAAAATTTGTGAGAACTAGTGGGAGTCCTAATAAACAAGGCAACATGATTTTTTAAAAATAAAACTGGGGACTGAAGTGTATCTCAGCAAGAGTACTTGTATAGCATGCAGGAGGCACTGCACTTAGTCCTCAGCACTGCCCAAAACAAAAATAAATAAAAATAAAATTGTGGAATAAACCAGCAGAACAAACCAAGACTTATATAATAAAACTCCATGTTATTTCCATGTATATATTTTGGAAAGTTACAGAGAAGCCATCATTCCACTCAGACAAAAACAAAACAAAAATACACATGGACACAAAAAAATAAGAACCAAACAGTCTTAGAGGTATTAAAAAGACGAATAAAAATATCTAAAGATTAATCTCCTTTAAAGAAAACACTCCTGGGATGACATTTTTAGTTTTTTTCATTCATTGCTGTTAAGACTGAAAGCATCCCACCTCCAGAATTGTCATAAAACACTGAACTTAACCTCAAGGTTGCTGGGCTAGAATCCTAGTTCTGGACAATATTTAGCTTTATAACCTTGATGAAAGTGTCAGAAACTCACTTAAACCCAAGATTATTCAAAGTGAAATAGACATAATGCCACTTGCTTTGGCTACTATGAACATCAAATGCAATGCTACAAAGAGGTGTTCACTGTGAACCTTGTAAATTCCAATAACAAAAGTGTGAGATTGCGTTCTCATCCCCTGGAATTTTAATGAGTAAATCTTCATCACTTATAAAAGTGATTTTCAAGTGGCTGCTTAAAGTAACTCTCTTAATTCATTTCACTAATCTTTGGGTTTTCAACATGGAAGGATCCAATAATAAATAACCATCTTTCTGGAAGATGGAACAAAACCGAAGTGGAAAATAGCACAAAATGTGAAAATAGTGAAATAGAAGAATTAGGAAATAAATGTCACATTGGAAAGGAAAACAATGTGGTCAAAAACTAACAGCTCTGAATTCTTATTATGAATCAAGAGATTCAAAGGGAGATATAAAAATTCAAATTATTTTCAAATGAGTATTTCTTTTTTTTCTTTTCAAATGAGTAATTATTATCATATAATACAACTCATAGTTCAATGAAGCAGAATTTTAAACATTTTTTATTTATTTGAAACAATTATAAATTCAGTATTAATGTGTTCTCCTACTGCCTATGTAAAAGTTCTGAAATAAAACCACTGACATCCACCTTTGCTCAAATAAATATAAGGGTTTCTTTTTTCTCTCTTAAAAAAAAACTTTCATTACAATATATTCACCTCACAACCATCAGTATTTAGATTGACACAGAAAATAAGTTGAATGCAAAATATTAACCTTATAAAAAGAAAGCAGAAAGAAAAAACAGAACCTCTTTCTAATGAGGTTTAACGAAATAACTGAAGTCTACCTCTCCTGCTCCTGCTTCATTCGTATTCTCTCCTCTTCTGATGTAAAGGAGTCCTGTATTTTTATTTTACCCGTTTTCTCAATCTTGTCATCTTTTCGATGTTTGCCAAACCTGTTGGTAACAAAAAATTCTAACTTGTCAATATATACAAAATAAGTTGTCTCTCCTTTGTAACAAAGACACGTACTCAGTGAAATGTACCCTTCTTCAAAATGAAGGCCAAATGTCTCTTGCCATCAGTATTAATAATTTTCAATCAGAATATCTTATTCTTTTTTAATTAGGATATTCCAGAGAAAGCTCTTTGGGAAAATGGCCTCAATATTCACTTTTCTTATGGCAAAACAAAACCAAAAATGAGCAATAAGACTTGCAGTTTTGCTTTATGTAACAAACAATAATCATAAAGGCCCAAGTGCTTGAGTACCTCAGATGGCAGAAGAAAAAGGATCTGCACTGGAGTGAGTTTCTCTTAGGACTAAAGAAGAATAATCCACAATCATCTATTTAATAATCTTTCCATAAACAACTATTCCTCTTTATTTTCTTGGCCTAGTTTAATAGAAACATTCATCACAGTTTAAAAACTGACAAACAAGGCCATGTTTGCAAGGTTTAAAGCACAAAGGATAATTTGCACTGCTATAATACTTTGAGCTTATTAAATTGAAAGCTTTCAGGCATTCTCATCAAACGCTCTCCTAAGTCTGATGAAAAGAGATTGCTGAATGTGGCATCTTTGACTAGGAAATCTAGATCTGATCAAAAACAAATATGAGGAACAAACACATGATTGAAAAATGGCTCACAAACTGCTACGGATGGATGCTGACCTCAAGACTCCTTAAGGAAACACAAATATCATTCTATTCTGGCATGCAGAGTATCCCAGAAACCTGAAGTTTGCATCAATTCTTTTCCTGCTGTCATTTTTCTCTATAAAGAGACCATGCAGCCTATGGTGCATGTTCTCTATATCCTCAAGTCCTAGTCATCTGTTGAAAGCTTCAGGCCACCTGATATTTCAAACTAGAAATCTTTTACAATTATACAAATAAGCACTTATAAATAAAGTATATTGTGTACTTCCATCTGAGGAGGAACCAGGACTCTAACTTACAGTGACAATTATATATCACAAAAGAAAAGAATAAAGGGATATACAGAAAGTTGACATAAAGAAGAAAAAAAATATTTCAATTAATAGCTTGGTTAATGGCACAGGTCATTTTCTTGTCAATATCAATCTGAGTTTAAATACTTGGCTACACATGAAGTGTTCAGAAAGGTGCCTTACATGGTAATTAAGGTTCCACTATGTTTCAAAGGGGTTTTTAAATAAGGAGGGAAACATTCTTAAAATGCTAAAATTAAAAAAAATTTAAAATACTCCAACTGTTTCTTTAAGATTGTATACTATATTATTAGAAAGCAATAAAAATGGGCTGCAAATTAACTCTATAAAGAAAACCTATCCTTAATATGTAATTTTGTTTGGAAACTAGAAGATCATTGCAAGTGCAAAAAAGAAAAGAAAAAAATCCTCGAGAACTTAAATCTAGAATGTAACCACTGTTCACAAGGGATAAAATATATGCTGTGCCTTTAAAGTTAATAAGAACAAAGCATTAAAAAAAGACTTTATTTTTAATCTGTGTATCAATAATGCCTCAGAGTTAAGCAAAATGATGGGTTTTTTGAAGCAAATAAATAACATTCATTCATTCATTCATGAATAATTAAAGAATAATGAACAAACATAAAAAATACACATCCCAGTAGAAGCCAACAACTAAAACACAATTTTTATTCATTTGACAAAAATTTATTGAGCATCTACTGTGTAGCAAGGACTTATTTCTTTAAGGCACTTAGGCTATAAGCAGTAACAAAAACACATTAAGTCATGGCAACTGTGATAAAGCTTACATTGTAGCTTACAGTTAGGTAAGAAATTAGGATGAAACAGATGAGGAAGTACTTGGGTACTCAGTGCTATGGAGGAAAGCAAATCACAGCGAGTAGGCTAATTTACTTCAGAGAGAGTGGTCAAAAATGACCTCCCTGACAAGATAATATTTGAGCACAGGTCTGAGTGAAGTAAGGAAACCAACCATACTGGGGGAGAGAAGAGAGCAAATGCAAAGGCCCCGAGGCACAGGTAGGTGGAGTTTCTTTGAGGTAAACAACATAGTGAAAGCTGAAGAGAAAAAGAGATGAGAGGAAATGACAGAGAGGCCAGAGCACACAGAACTTTGAAGACCACATAAGAGATGAAGCCAAAAGTCACTGAAGATTTCCAAACACAGGAGTGACACTGGTGACATAGTAATGATACTGGCAGCAGTGGAAAGAACATATTGTAAGTAAAGAAGAATAGTTAAGAGGGAAAAAGAGAAGGCTAAGATTGTAAATCAGGGGACAGTGGAGGAGACTCAGAGAAGAGATTAGTTTCTGGATATTTTGACAATAGCACTAACAGAATTGGCTGATAAGGGAGGCCAGGGGTATGAGGGAGAGGGAAGCTAGTAATGACTCCAGGTTTTAGCAAGGAGCTGGAAGAAGGGAGTTAATATTCAGTGAGATATAGGGGGCCTGAGAAGGAAAAGATTTGGTGACCCAGAGGCACAGGTAATGTCATAGCAAAGATTCAAGGCACAGTGCCGAACTGGACCAATTAATGTGAATGCCATCAGCATATATGTGGCATGTTCAGTTTTCATCCTTTCAATTCTGCAATGCTGAGGCATCTGGAAGTACAAAGTACATTAATTTCTAACATCAGAAGAGTATAAGTTCAAATTTTAATGTATTTGCTTATAATCATATACTTCCAAAGGTAAGTTATTTTAACCAGTTAATGTTCCCATTCATAAATGTCCTTCAAATGATACATTGTGCCCATATTGGCTCATTTTTATAACATTGTGCTGGTTCACACTCTATATAAATTCAAACCTGCATCATATTTGAGAAATACTATGCAACAACACATAATGATACAGTATTCATCTGTGCCAAACAACAGTTTTATAAGAAGATAATGCACATCTGCTCTTTGAGCTGGTAATATTGGGGGGAAACTGAGATAGGTTGATTTTTACATTTTTAAAATAGTATTTATTTATTTATTTTTGCAGTGCTTGGGGGTGGAATCCAGGGCCTTCTGCATGGTATGCAAGCACTCTTCCACTGAAATACATCCACAGCCCATTTTTGCATTTTTAAAAACAGCTTAGATATTTTCAGTCCAAACACTGAGTTAAATCGTGTCAAAATATTTTTTTTAATGTTTTTGGTCCTGTTTTATGAAAGAAGTTTCAGTTTGTTCAACAAATCTCATATGTACATAAATTCACTCTCTCAACTTTCAGCTTTTTATCTTACATACAAATGAATAGAAGGATTAAAGAGAGTGAAATCCTGATTTATATTTAAGAAAGTATTTTTTTCTCATTATGTTTGGTGGCAAAATATTAGTTTTCTATATCACCTCATAATTACAAGAATAACTACACTATTTCCAAATTTGTAATCAAACTACTATAGAATAATTTCCTTTTTTATATTACAGATTTAAGATTAATGTATGAAAAAGTAAAGAAAGTGTAGATAAAATGTTTGTAGGTTAACATTTGGACATGTCCCTTAATACCTGCTTTAGTTAATGAATTATGTGATTTCGTTAAGGCACACTATAAAACCACAGCGTATTCCTTTATGATTGAGGCAAAAATGGATCCCGCAGCTCTAATTTTCTTGATGGAATGAAACAAAGACTATAAATGAAAAGATATACCAACCACTCTAGACTGCAAAAGAAAAATAAAAGTATCTGTACCCTCATTCACTCTAATTGCCAGCATATTCTACTGGTTTTTGTTTTGTTGTTTTGGTACTGGGGAATGAACCCAGGGGTGCTTTCCTACTGAGTTACATCCCCAGCCCTTTTTCATTTATTTTTGAGCCAGGGTCTCACTAAGTTGCTGTGTCTGGTCACAAACTTGCAGTCCTGAGTTGCTGGGATCATAGGTGTGTGCCGTGGTGCCCAGTTTACTATACTCCTAAGTCCATGGTTGTTTAATTCTCCTTGAAAAGGCAGAGGTTGGTCACACTGAAAAACATCAGCTGCACATGCGCTCACCAAGTCGGTTTCACAGCTGAAATCAGTCATCAGGTTCGGAAGATATCATTCAATAGCAAGATGCTCAACAGCTTGGAAAGCATCAATTACTTTTATATTAATATCGTTTTTTGTTTTTACACACTGCATTTTGATTCATTGTACACAAAGGGGGTACAATGGTTTCTATGGTTGTACATGATGTGGATTCACACCATTCATGTAATCATACATGTACATAGGTAATGATGTCTCATTCCACTATATTTTCTCCCCTCCCCTCCTCTCTCTCCTTTCCCTCTACACAATCCAAAGTTCCTCCATTCTTTTATATTAATACCTTTTAAAAAGTCATGGATGAGGGGCTGGGGTTGTAACTCAGTGGTAGAGCGAGAGCCTAGCATGTGTGAGGCACTGGTTTCAATTCTCAGTGCCACATATGAATAAAGAAATAAAATAAAGGTCCATTGACAATTTAAAAAAAAAAATTTTAAAGCTATGGATGAATGAAAATCAACTGGGTCTTTTTTTTTTTTTTTTTTTCTTTCTTTCTTTTTTTTTTTAATACAAAAGCAGATCAGGAAATATACTGGGCTCATGGTAGGTCCAGGAAACAAACCCTCTATAAACAGAGAATCAGCGTTTTGCTAACTGCCCCCTGATGGACCCACACAGATTTCCCAAGGGAAAAACAACACCACACAACAGATGTGAGGCTGACAGGTAGAGTGGCCACCTACCCCAGTGCCTCAGGAAATCTGCTAGTCATGTTAACATGGGAGAATGCCTTTTTTAAAAAATAGAGAAATGAAAGGGAACTTGAAAAAAAAAAGTTACAGGAGAAAATTTGCTTCAGAGGTGACACCCTGGGGAAAGTAGAGAGAGAAAAACAAGCCAAAGTGACACTGACGTCTCCTTCACAGAAAGACACAGGGTGAGCCTGTCTCATTCAGAGCAGGACTGTAACAATTCTTAAACACTGGGCTTTCCTCATAAAGGATTCAGCAACATTTACATTCAGCTAAAGTAATCTCAAAGTAATCTGCAAAATGGGTTTTATTATGACATATTATAGATGAATTAATTGTCTGCCTGATCAGACATATGTCATTACAATAAAGACTGGAGGGCACAAAGAGCACTTGCTAACCAGTGGGAACAGCAAACAAAACCACCAGCGGAGGTTGTTTTTGTTGGGGGCTGGGGTAACTGAACTCAGGGGCACTTTGCCACTGAGTTACATCCCCAGCCCTATTTTATATTTTATTTAGAGACAGGGTGTCATTGAGTTGCTTAGTGCCTCACTCTTGCTGAGTGCTGGTTTTGAACTCACCATCCTCCTGTCTCAACCTCCTGAGCCGCTGGGATTACAAGTATGAGCCACCACAGCCAACAAGAAGTTGGGTAGAAAGTAGAAAGAACAGTCACCAAAAGTTATTACGGTTAAGAGTTTCATTGCTATTAAACCATCACTTGGTTTTTTAATACAGTAACATAATTCTCTCTGCTGTATAAACATTGCTTAAGTATTTTACCATTTAAAGTGTAATATTTCTACTGCCACTAAAATTAGAAGTCTTTAGGAAAAATTACAGTGAATGATAACACATAGCATCCTGCTACGAATGGGACAAAAATAATATAATTGGTTTTGTAATGAAGGGGCTTTTCCAAATACTACATTTGAAAATATAATAAAGTCTTAAAAAATCTTCTGCCATATTTAAAAATGGATGGACAAGATATCCAGAACCAATTTTCTTGTAGGATTTGAAGAGTAACTTTAAAAATAAGATTTTCTTCAAAAAATCCCTACTGGCATGTCATTGAAATCTGGTATTTTTCATTGCTAATTATCACAGTCCTCAAAGTCCAAGGAAGACTTTACTACATTACTTGCCTATTTGTCCTAAGAAATCTGTAAGTCAAGTGACACTGCTTGTCTGGGAAAGAGAACTTAAAATAGATGGAATACAATTCAGTGTCAGCTATCAGAAGCCACTTGTACTCCCCAATGCCAGACTCCCATGCTGGAGGAATCAACGGAGTCATGTAATTCAATATTCTGTCCTGTATTTTGCCTGTTTTTTCTAAGTATTTGCATTATCACGTTTTGTTCTATAACCTCTCTCTCCACGAATTTGTTTTCTCTTTCTGGAATCTTCCAGTTGTTTCTGGTGGATGCATGTGTTTGTAGAGTCATTGGATAACCTGTCTGTGACCACTACCTTCAATGATAATTCTTCCATTTGCCCTAAAGGTCCTCTGGAAATATCAGGTGCTCAGTGAGCCAGTCTCAAGATCTACTCAGCCAAATTATATCTCCTGCACTTTGTCATTCCTGTGTCCCAGTCCAGTTCTCTGCATAGCCCAGAACACACTGCTCACACAAGTCAAAGCAAAACCATGAGGGCTGGGGATGCAGCTCAGTGGAAAAGCATTTGCCTAGCATGTACAAGGCCCTGGGTTCCTTCCCCAGCACCACAAAAAGAAAAGCAAGATCATGAGCCTTTGACCTCATTCCTCAGAAGTCCTTCAAGCCATACTTTTCCTAAACAGTCTGTGACCCATGTTTCTCTAGAAACCTGTCTTCAATTGATTCAGGTACCATCTCCCCCTACATTCTCAGCATTTTAACTTTCCTCAACTTATCACTGTAGCTTCTAACACAAGAATGAACTGCTCTAGGTTTTCTCCAAAGAAAAAAAAAAATCTTGCCATATATCTTTGTAAATTCTCTTGCATTCTTGTCTATATGCACTGAATGGTTCTGGAAATCAAAAATTAGAAATTAGTCTCCTACAACAATGCATTATTTTACAGAATAAACTGAGGCCATACAGGTTCTAGGAGTGCCCAGTGACAATACAAGCTCAGACTAGAGTATAGGTCTCCTCATAGGTAGTTTAAAGTATCAGATCTAAGCTTGAATACTCCTACAAGAAAATGAAATCCAAGATCTATGAAGTTCACTTTGTGTAATTCCTGCATAAGACATATAACTGAGTATATAATGAATGCTCTTTTGATTACTTAATTACATTTAACTAGAATTTACTGAATTATTATTATGTTCTTTATATCATTAATAACCACTCAGAACGTGAGGGACATGTTGTCATGCTCCTGCTGAGCAGGGAGAAGCCTGGGTCAAAAAGCACATTGGTGCAGCTGCTTCGGAGCCACCGACCTGGGTCTGCGCCAGCCAACAAGTGAGTGCGGGTCCCCAGTAGCGCTTTGGAGTCACTGGCCACGGCTCCGGCACCAGCCGGCGGCCTCCCAGGCAGAGACCGAGCATCTCAGGCTACCTGGGGCATCCAGCGGCATTCGGGGAGATCCGGCCGGGAAACTCTGGGATCGCGGACTCTGGCGGGGAGTGGGAACTATTCCGCACCACCTCCGCAGCTTCCCTGGCGGAGAGTGCCCATCTCGGGCTTCCTGGGGCCTCCAGCCGCACCTGAAGAGGTTGGCCCGAAGCCCCGGGGATCGCTGACTCCGGCGGGGAGTTGGAACTGCTCTGAGTTTGGCGGCTTCCCTGGCAGAGGGGGTCCATTTCCAGCTTCCTGGGGCCGCCAGCGGTGTCTGGAGTGATCCGGCAGGGAGCTTTGGGCCTTTGGTGCTAGCTTACAGTGTCCCCAGGAGAGAGCAACCACCTGCCACTGCCTGAATCCCCAGCGAGGAGTTCAGGTCAGCCTGGGCTCTCAAGCCCAGTGTCTCCATCACTGAGCACAGTTCTGTGACACCACCCCAACTTGATCGAGTGCCCAGGCACACACCCAGGCCCGGAGTCTACCACCTTGCTGTATCTAATTGTCTATTAACACTAGGCTGCCTCTGCCCAGAAGCATTGATCATTCCCAACCTGGAGGTAGTGGGACAGCACCTTTCTTGGGTCACCGCTTGATCAAGCACCCCTCAAGCAACAAAGGGGAAGATACATGAGCACCATGAGAAAACACGGGAAGAAAGTGTCCCAATTGAACCTAGATGATATATCAAGAGAACCCAAAGACAGCATGGTAGAAGGAATGACAGAAAGGGAGTTCAGAATGTTCATAATTAAAGTGATCCGAGAAGAGAATGATGTGACGAGAGAGCAGATTCAGGCTATGAATAATCAGCTAATAGAGCAATTGCAGGAAGCAAAAAATTACTTCAATAAAGAGATAGAAATTCTGAGAAAAAAAACAAAAACAAACAGAAATTCTTGAAGGAAACAAGGAAATGAAGGAAACAATAAACCAAGTTAAAAACTCAATAGAAAGCATAATTAACAGAATAGATCACTTGGAAGACAGAACCTCAGACAATGAAGACAAAATATTTAATCTTGAATACAAAGTCGAACAAACAGAGAAGATGGTTAGGAATCATAAACAAACCCTCCAAGAAATATGGGACATCATGAAAAGACCAAATTTAAGAGTAATCGGGATTGAGGAAGGCACAGAGATACAAACCAAGGGTATGAATAATCTATTCAAGGAAATATTATCAGAAAATTTTCCTAATATGATGAATGAGATGAAAAATCAATTACAAGAAGCTTACAGGACACCAAATGCACAGAATTACAACAGATCCACACTAAGGCACATTATAATGAAAATGCCTAACATACAAAACAAAGATAGAAATTTAAAGGCGGCGAGAGAAAAGAATCAGATTACCTACAGGGGGAAACCGATACATATATCAGCAGACTTCTCAGCCCAGACCCTAAAAGCAAGAAGGGCCTGGAACAACATATTTCAAGCTCTGAAAGAAAACGGATGCCAACCAAGAATCTTATACCCAGCAAACCTTACCTTCAGATTTGATGATGAAATAAAATCCTTCCATGATAAACAAAAGCTTAAAGAATTCACAAAGAGAAAG
>JAJEJO010002203.1:19099-29504 GCA_020662805.1 Glaucomys volans
AATCAATAAGTAAATAAGAAAAAAAAAAAGCATAAAAAAAAAAGCACATTGGAATCTAGTGATCTGTCAGGTCATAGAACAAGTAAGTAGCAAAATCAGAATTCAGACTTAAGACTTTTACTTATACACTTATACACCTCAGAAGCTTATGAACCAAAGACACTCTATGTTTTTATGCTCAAAACAGTTGTTTAGTAAAATCTTTTTTTTTTCCCAAGCAGAGAATTATTTTATTGTTTCCAAGATGACAGCATTCCAAGGCTCCTGGTAAAAACAAATGGATCTTTCCAGAGGACTGACTCTCAACCCAAGTAAAATCTTTGTTTAAGTAAATGTGATAAGTTTTGCATTGCCTGCCTGTAGCATTTCAGTCCAGGGGATTCTGCTCCTGAATGGAATTTGTCCATATGTACCAGGCATTTGAAGGCCAGGTCAAGAACTGTTCCTAATCATTAGAAAGGACCATAACAATGCCCACACACCCATTCACAGGACACTGCCAATATTTCTAAATGCAAGGACCCTCCATATGTTAAAATCCTTGTATATGCAATTGTTGTCAGGCAGTGGCAGAAGCATATCACACTGCCCACCCTCATTCAGAGAGTAAAACAGCAAGGAGCATACTTTAGCCATTTGTCTTTTGTATTGCTGTGCTCCTGGTTTCTGGCCATATTTTTAATACTTCAGTCTCCATTTTACAAATGAAATAAGGAAAAAATTTAAGTCACTTCTAATATGTCCTTCCTGTGCAGGATCTTACATATTTTAGTGACATTTTAAGAAATCGCTGCCATGAAAGCACGCTGATTTGCTCAGCAGTAGATTGTGGCAACGCTGGATGAATCAGGGAAGAGGAGGCTGATTATGAAAAGCAGAAAGCTCCTATTTAGGCAAAAAAAAAAAAAAAAAAATCTTGGTAATCAACAATGATGAGAAGGGAGCCAGAGAAAAAGCCATGACAACTTGATAGTGCTTTTTGTAAGATGGGGTGCAGTTTTTAGTTGGTACAGTTTAGCAGGGATTCTCTTTAAAAGGGAATTCAAAAACTTGAGGATCATTATTTGATTGTGTAGTTTTCATCATTGCTAGACTGATTAGATTTAATAAACCAACTTTGTGTTGCTTGGCATGGAGGGAAAAATAAATGACTTTTTCTTTTAAAAAACAAACAAAAAACCAAAAAACTTCTACTTAACCAAGCCGTAGATGTGCAATATACCCTTAATGGATAACATATCCTTTTCAGGAGTCCCATTAAATGTCCCTTTAAGTGCACTCTTACCCTGGCATAGACTTTGTTATCCAATCAAGGATGTGCTGATATACTTTGTAACCTGACACTTCAGAAATCCCAGGAAGATATGGAATAAGGAAGTATTAAAACAATAATTGAGAAGTTGAAAATAGCAGGGGGCAAAGGGAATCGAGCACAGATCAACTCTGACTCTATAAGAAGCACTGTAAATTCCAAATATCTCAAAGAAGGATAGTAACAAAAAGAGGGGGAATCAGAAAAAAAGACTTAAAGGGGGAGATCACACACAGTAATCCTTCCAAACATAAGACAAATATATAAATACCTGAAATAATATTTGCAATCTATACTTGGAAGCATCCTAGTAAAATGAGAGCAGATGAGTAGAAGCATACCTTAATTATGATGTTGAAGCTATTCAGGTATCTGTTCACAGATCACATGACATTTCTGGGGCAAATACATTCCCTCTTTGTGAAAAGAGGTCAATTACTAATTACAGTTCCATACCAGAATTTTATAAGGCTTGCCATGCCTTACCATTTTTTTTTTTCCAAATCAGATCCACACTGGTAATCAAACCACACTAACCCCATAACCCCTAACATCCAAATGCAAATAATATGCAAATTATATTTTCTTTCTTCCCTAACTACACTGACTTTATTGTAATATATACATATACACAGACACACACACAACACACAAATATACATTCATATGTACTTGCACATAGCAAAAACAACACGATTCTGATTTTTTTAAACGCTTAATTTGGCAATGAAATCAGCCATGTCCACTTAAAACGAGAGTGCCTTTCACGCGACTCCTTCTCTGGATTCTTTCTTCACCACTATGCTCCTAATTCTTGCTCTGTTCATTTTAATGCATTATTGTTTCATAATACAATACTACAAATTGCAAATTACATTTGGCTCAAGGAGTGATTATGAAAAATACTATCACTGCTGCCTTTGCTCGAATAACTCTGATAATAATGAGAGATTGATTGAGCTCGAAGCAGCACAAGTGATGAGAAGGGTCAATTTGAGCATTTCTATTAAGCTTCTTTTGTTAAACCCAACACTTTGCCAGGTCAGAGGCAAATAATCATACCCTACATCTGGTTTCCATGGTTTTCCTTTTCCTAAGACATCAGAACAATTTAGTAAGTGGTCCTGCCCTGAAGGCAGTCCCCACAAGAAATGCTAATGAGACCTAAGTCACAAAAACACATCCATTTAAAAGAGCACTTGAAAGAAAAAAAATAATAATAGAAGGTAGAATGATATTTTACTACACACCTTTTTCTGCAGGACAAAGAATAAGGAGTATTTAGTAACAAGGATAATCCTAATAATTCCTGTTCCATCTGCCTTTCTGATACTCAAATTGGTATCCAGGTTCAAAAGGCTCATGATACTACACAAATATATGCACAAGGTATCTTTTTAAAAATTTCTAGTTAGGAATATTCACCCTCAGTTAAATAGGCACTGTGAATCAAATTACCTGTTTGAACCACTGATATAAAGGGATATATTAGTTAAAGCTGAAACACTTCAAATGCCTTCTTATTCTCATATGTTTATAGAACAGGCGGAAGTCACAAAGAAAGATAGTATGGTCATTGAAGTTTCATCAGAAAAAAAAGCCTCAGACTTTTTGTATAGTTCCTGGAAACTTTGAAAGATGAAAACTTCCCCAAAGATCTCATTATCTATAAAGTTAGGATGTCAGTCAGCACTTTTTTCTGTCGATTATAGGAAACAATTTCTGTTGATTCACATTTCTTAGAGAATGCTCTCTACAGAGTAAATTAAGAGGTGCAGATTCTTGTTTTTTATCTTTAACTTGATTTGCATATTCAGACTCACTTTCAGGAACTGATGTGCTTCCCAAGGCCCAAAAGGCCAGTGCTGTGGCAAGTTGTCAAGAACTACAGGCCACATCTAACTCTTAAAACTGGGAAGGCAAGCAGAGGCTCCCCGAGAGGCAACAGGTCCCCAAACCCAGATGCAGATGCCCACTGGGTGGTCGAATCACACCACCCTCTCAAAGAGCAAGGGGCTGTTTGGCTGAGAAATCAGTGTCCTGGCAGCAAGTCCTGGTCTTGGGACACCTGGTAAGAGAAGCAGTTCTTCCTCAGGCAAGTTTCTACAATGTTCTGTGCTGTGCTTTCTCTCTACCAGGATGCACAATATTACATGTTATCAGTGACTCGGCTGTGGTTAAGAACTCAGCTGAGAACTAATATCCAGAATCCTGGCATGGTTCCAGGGATGGAGCAACAAGGGGTAAGAACAAGGAGATGTGTTTACTGTCTTGTCTCCGACCCGCACGCCCCTCACGTAAAAGGGAACATGAAATTTGACAAAATGTCAAACCATCAGATTCTTCCTTATTTGACTAAATAGTTCAGCAAGTGTTCAAATATAGAACTTGTTGATTTGTGCACTGGCCTGGAATTCCTCTCATCCCAAGTCATTTCCATCTTCTCAGAGCTGTCACATATGCACTGCATGCTGTGTGGTCTCAGATGCTAGGCCTACTCGCTGGCAATCCCAAGCAAGAGAGAGGTGCTCCATGAAAGCATGTACTGTTATCCAAGACATCATTCTGGAACTGGAGGCAGTGCCACTAATATCCCAGTCTAAATGTTCAGTCTTCCCCACTTACAGTTTGCTTTTACAGGCTATCATTATGTTGCTTTCCTGGCTACAGTTTAAAACTGTCTGCTCTTAACTAGTGTGTATAATCATGGTGATCTGGGAACCTAAGATTATTGAGGACAGTATGTGCATAAACCCTCAAGGGTGGAAACGACCCCTGTGTAGTGAAAGGGCTCAGAATACCTACCTAGTAAATAGAATAAGAAGCTAAGGGAAGAAAAACTACCAAAAACTGACCAAATAATGAACTAACAGATGGACAGCACCATAAAAGTTCAAAAGGTTACTTTGCAAATATTTTTTCATTGAGTTATTAAAATTAAAACTGAACAAAGTGGAAATTAGGTAACTGAGGCTGATGTGGAGGATAGGTACAAGAAGAGGTGGTGTGGTTGGGCTGGGAAAGATGAATAGCAAATTCTAAATCTCTAATTCTCTCTACTCTAGCACACTCTTCGCCCTCTGAGATATACCTCAACCCTTTTGTACGACTACGGTTCTTCGTGTTGACTTACACATCAACAGTCCATGAAGTAACACCTTTGTTATGCTAACATTAAAAATGCACTTTAAAAACGATCTTTGCCAAAGAACATCGAGTAATATAAAACCAACTAGACTGTAAATAAATTTGAAAGTATAAATAAAATTTTGACCCTCAAACATCTACCAAAATGCATAATATTCTGTTCCTCGACACAGAATAACAGTCAATACATGCTACTAACGGATAGATACGAAACAATCAGACATAAAAATACCAAAGCATTTGGGTAACCTCTGAAGACCTGCAACTCAGCTCCAAAGTTATCCACCTCAGTTGAGAAGGGGCAGCAGTAGAGTTTGTTAACCTTTGCACTAGTGAAATTTGGGGTAAGATAATCCCTTGCAAAGGCAGACTCTCTTGTGCATCAAAGAAATTTAGCAGCCTCCATAGCTACTAGATTCCAGTGGCACCCCTTCCCTATTTGTGTCAACCAAAGAAGTCACAAGACCAAAGAAGTCACTGACAAACACCCATAGGGGGCAAAACTGTGGAAATTAAGAACCATTTGGCTAGGGTTTAAGACATTATCTTCATTATTTACAAAGAATAAGAGGAGTGAAGAGACAGTAGTAGACATGTCAATTTTCACTCCCAAAAGATGTATACATTTCAGGAATACTTTTAAATACTAAGGAAGTCTCTTTGTACTAAGATGGTTAGAGTTGAATACAGATGACCATCTAAATCCCAGAAGACAAGAATGGCATAGACACACAAAACATGATCTAACATGCTAGAACAAGAATACGTTATGAGATGTATCCATAAGGTACCAAAGTCAGTCAGTACAATCAATATACCATGATTAAGTGCTTGCTTCAGCACCACATATCCTAAAATATACCATGATTAAGAGCCTGCCCCCCCAATCAGAAAAACATGGGTTACTTGATATGTGATAAATAGCACTACTAAATAATAATAAAAATACTATCTATTAAAAATGTTATAACAATAATTAAAAGCTATCATATTTAAAACCATTTAGCACACTGCTGGCAGAAATCAATGCTCAATACATAATGGACAGTATTCTCTAATTAGAGCACCTATATATCCATCCCTCCTCCATTTCCAGGTAGCTACTCCAGGCTCCCTATGTTTGGAAGATTGTGACCATTAATGTGGTGGATATAATGTTCACCACCACATGTGGTCTACTCCCTGTCCTTTGGTTAAACCAGAATGATTTAGCCAGCACTGGTTAGTCTCAACTAGCACAATGGAGTAAGGATGGAGAGCAGCCTGCAGCAATGAGACAGCTGTGGCTTCAGAGGCCTGAAGTCACTGGGCTTCAGAAACCATGAGGTAAGGAGAAGAGTTCTTAGCAGCAGGTGAGCCACAGCAGATTCTGCTAGCTGCTACCCAGTATTCAATCTCCTTTTCCTCCTTCTATCAGAAACTTGATTTGATTGGGTGAGAAGATATACCTCACTTGAGATAAAATGACGTTTTTCAGCCCACTAGAAAGAGGAGTTAAAAAAAAAAGGAAGGTGGCTACCAAGAGCACAGACTTGAGCCAGAACCCTGGGTTCACATCCTTGCTTCACCTCTTAATAGCTCTATGACAAACAGCTATGCGACTCACTTGTTTAATCTCTTTATGCCTCAATTTACTCTTTGATCAAATGCAACCATTCTTACAGATTTATTGTGAGGATTTAATGAATTATACATCACCATGTGCTGGCCCATACAAGCATTCAATAAATTATAACTACTTTATTATCACTGTTATTCTTAAATTTCGGGTTCACAGAAATTGATAATAGGAATTTACATAATGAGGCTGACTTAGTCTTTTTCCCCTTCCTCCTCTTTCCTGCTGAGAATGCTGACAAGATGGCAAGAGATGAAACCATGAGGTGACACTGAAGACAGAAATATGTGTTGGGACAGTCATGTTTAAAGGAGCATTACTTGGAATAACCTAGTGTCTAATGATGGATGAATTGAGAAACAAAGTGTGGTATATACGTATCATGAAATATCATTCAACCTTAAAAGGACATTCTAATGTGTTAAATAGGGATTCAACCCCAAAGACATCACACTAAATGAAATCAACCAGCGACAAAAAGATAAATATGTATGATTTCCCTTACATGAGACACCTAGAGTAGTCAAATTCATAGAGACAGAAAGTAAAATGGTGGTCTCCAGGAGTGGGGGAAGAGGGAAATGGGGAGTTAGTTTTATGGGTACAGAGTATCACTTTTACTAGATGAAAGAGTTTTGGAGATGGATGAGGATGAGGGTTTGCACAACAATGAGAATGCACTTAATGCCACTGAAGGTACACATTTTAAGATGATTAAGATGACAAATATTATGCTAAGTGTATTGTACTACAATAAAAATATTAAAACATATATTCAGGATGTTTGAATAAAAAGGAGGTAGTGACACAGATAACAATCGGAGGCCACTACATAAAGCCAGACTTCTTTAAAATCAGAGAACCCCTGATCTGCTTAGCTGCAGTTCTGTGTGTTACTGCCACAACTGAAATGATTGCTCACAGATATTGTAATGTAGATAAGGAGACAAGAAGGAGCATCTCTTTTCATATGTTCGGCTTCCCAGAAAAAGAGAGTGTTTCTTTGCAGCATCTCTGTAATGATCCTATTTTCAGGTCACTACCATACCAGCTCAGTCCCACAGTTCCTGGAAACTAATTTTCTCCTCAAGATGTTGCCCTAAAAGTCAACCCAGGGTGGCAAATAGAGGGCAGGGAGGAGCCAATAGCCTTCCATGGGTGTAAGAGTGGAATTAATTGAAACAACTGAAAATAACCACCACAGTGAAGCCCCATCTATTCAGCCCAGAGCTGCCCTTCCAGCTGACAAGAATTCTCAGTATTGAAAACAACAGGCCATGAGTCAGAAGTGATTTTCATTTTCTCCTCATTGTTGCTGATGCTATTTGGGTACTCACCATTTGGTGAGTACAGACCGCTGCCTACCCTTCTATTATCTTGGTTGTTAATAAGTGTTTTCTCTCTAATTACACAGTCAATCAGCTGCATGGATACATAATGGTGGAACATAGTTCTGAAGAAAAAGGTCCTTTTCCATTGATGACTACTAAATGGAAATGATATGAAAATTCTGCATTAGTGACTTACAGAACTTCCGTCTCACAAAAAACAATAATGTTCAGAGGAGTTCATGTTGTCATTCAAAATAGGATCTACTTGAAGAGTAAAAGAACTTTGAGAATATAAGACAGTAATATCTGAAGAGATAAAATTATATTGGAATATAGTACCTTTTCAGAAGGGTTTCAAAGGAAAAACATGTTTTCTACTTGTTCATTAAAATTGAGAAGGAAGATCTAAAACTTTAGTAGAGACCCATTTAAAGACTATACTGCTATCTATTAACAAACAAGATAGTTACATTTTCTAACTTTTTAAAAATAGCACATGGTTGATAATATTTTACTATTGAAAATTTTAAAAAATCAAAACTGTGTCACAAAAGGAAATACATATTTCCTATTAATGTTCTAGGAAACACATTTCCAGATAGAAAACTAGTTAGATTTTCAATGCATCAACAACAAAGTACATAATACAGAGAATGGCTTGTGAAATGAAAAATGCAAGTAGAAAATAATTAGGTTTTTTTAAAAGCTGCATGTAGGAAGAACACAGCCATGGAGCCCTTTAGAAAAAGTCAACAAGCTAAAATGATGAACATGTTTCGTGATTTCATGAATTTCAACTGTTTATATAAAACATCAATATTTTGAATATATCAAGAACTCTATTATTCTTTGGGGGTAGAATACCAAAGATGAACACTGTGGCCATGAAAAAGAAAGATATCTGCAAATCACAGTTTATTACAATTGTTTGAGGTAAAAGGAAAAAGGGCACTCACGAATCCTGGGGAAAAAGGCCCTGAGAAAACAGTCTTCAAATGTAAATACCGATTTGTATTTTTATATTTTGCAGTACCAAGGATCAAACCCAAGGCTTTGTGCATGCAAGGTAAGTGCTCTACCACTGAGCAGCACTCCCAGTCCCAGGACTCTGATTATACAGTGGTCGAATATCACAATTTTTCTTTCTTTTTTTGTACCAGGAATTGAACCCAGGGAAGCTCTACCACTGAGCTACATCCCCAACCCTTTTCCTTTTTCATTTTGATATAGGATCTCATTCAGTTTCTAAGGGTCTCACTAAATTGTTGAGGCTGGCCTTGATCTTGCAATTATCCTGCTTCAGTCTTCCAAGTTACTGGGATTATAGGCTTATACCACCATGCATGGCAAACTTTTTTTAAAAAGATGTTCAAAAAAGGTAAGTCTAATGTTGACACTTTGAACAACTATTTATCTGACTTAAATATTTATGTTGTGTAAACATGAAGGAAGTTCAGAACAAAGAAGTTAATTTAGAGTCTAGTGACATCACACCTGCCACTGGGAAGGTCACATGCTGGACAGTAGCACAACTGCCAACACAAAAGAGAAAAGAAAAACAGAAAGCAAAGGATAAATTCTCTCACTGCTGAAGGTAAGACATGATCCATAGTCAACAAAACAGGTCACTACATTTATTTTGTATTTTGTATAGTTGTATTTTGGTAACAGTTTACTTAAAATGTATTCTTCATAACCTAAATTCTACAATTCTTTGTAATAATCTGCATTGGGATTAATATGTCACTTAAATTGTCATTTCTACTGCTCAAAAAATGTGGAAATTTGGCACTGGTTTTGAGTCTGTGTTTACGTAGGGAATGTTGGGGAAAAAATTTTGCTTCTTAAATTAATTAACGAGCATGTGATGTTCTCAACTTGGAACGAACACTGGCATAAGAGACTATCTACACTGGCATTGTAGAGAAGCACTGACACTATTACTCAGCAGCGGGCAACCACTCAAAGCACGCCCTGTGGCACCACTGACTAATCACTCCCACACAGCCAAGGCCAGGAACAGGTTTCGACCTCTCAACAGGAATACTATTGATCACATCATTCCAATTAAAAAAATAAATAAAAATAAAAAACACCCTTGTTCTAATGGCTACTATGACCACACTCCTGGTTTTCCTCCTCTCTCTGCAGCAGCCTCTCCTCAGTCACCAATGCCTCCTTCCACCATCTGGATCCCTAACCTGTACTGCCCCCCATATTTGTAGAGGCCTCAGATTCATGGCCTTCACCTGCTGTCCCTCCCCAACTTTCCAGGCAGTCCCCTCCACGAATACAGCCATGGTTTCAAGAATCACTTTACCTGTCTGGAATCTCTCATCTACTCACCCATCAACTCCATTTAGACCTATCACAGCCACAAGATTCACCAAGGTACGTTTCCTCCAAACTGATCCTCACCCAGTGTCTTTCAGTCAGCGTGTGACTATCCACCCAATTGATCAGGCAAAAATTGTGAAATTTCTTATGTTCTTCTCCTTTGTTGTTGGTGGGTTTTTTTCCCTACATCTAACTAAATAACTGAGTCCCCTAGATTCTACTCTCTGTCCCTGTGGTCGCTATGTATGGTTACAATTGCAATAGTTACCTAGCAGAGTTCCCAGCCTCACCAGAATCCTGCCCTTTAGTACACACTACACAGTGCAGTGAGAGAAATATCTTAATTTTCCAAAAATTCACTATCTTATCAAGCCATTGTCTTGAATGTTTAACCAAGGTCCTTAGGACATGGTGCTGGGTTATTTATGTGAAGCCATCCTGCCTCTCCAAGTTCACTCTTGGTGATTTCCACATCAAAACCATTTTTTTGCCAGGCGCGGTGGCGCACGCCTATAATCCCAGCACTTGGGAGGCTGAGGCAGGAGGATCGTGAGTTCAAAGCCAGCCTCAGCAACTTAGTGAGGCTCTAAGCAACTCAGTGAGACCCTGTCTCTAAATAAAATACAAAAAAATAGGGCTGGGGATGTGGCTCAGTGGTGG